>JAFFZH010014569.1:0-30953 GCA_018420115.1 Euura saliciscinereae
TCACTTCGCGGCGCCAGCAATATCGGTGGAGCACTGGGCAGACCATAAACATAACCTCTAAACGTGTTTTAAATCTCTATTGCAGTCACCTGTATGACGCATTTTTGGAAAAGTGACTGAAAAAATTGTACGAAACATAAAATTCAGTAATGTTTTAGGTCCTAAGAAATTCTTAAGAAATTTCGAGGACTCATCCTAAGAAATTAATTTTCACGGAGTGGCAACGCTGCTCCGTACTGCTAAAAAGTTTGTGCGCCGGGCTTTATGCTCGGAGCTTGTCCTACTTTGACTTCATGCCGTAAGGTGTCGCCAAGGGCGTCGCATAGGAGCACTAGTAAATAACGAAGATAATTGTCCCCAAGCTTTGACTCAAAAAGTGACTTTAACCAGTAATCCGAAAATGAGTTCGCGTAAATACAATAGAAAGTGTTTCGTACCAGGATGCCGGTCGAATAACTACGACCAGCCGTTGAAAGCGTTCATCAAATTGCCAACAGGGACTGAAGTCCGTAAACGGTGGGCACAAGCGGTGGGTAGATCGGGTAAAAACGTTTATTTCAACCCTGTGTCCAGTGTCTACTGTTGTGGAGATCACTTCAACGTGAGTATTTTCTACTGTCTTAAGAATAACCAGAGATATCGTACCTACGATGGTACAGCGAAAGATGAGCCAAGACCCCAACACTTAACGCGAGGCCTCATCTGAAGTAGAAGATGTAATTTATAGGTTAGGAGATACGACTGTCGCCGGGGTGATAATAGGGTCTAAAAGCGATCTAGGTGACATCAGAAGTGTATTAATTTGCAGCTATTTCGAATTCTATTTTTCTTTCATGTAATGCTGTGCAATGAATCGACAGCCAAAGGCATCACCTTATAATTTTTTTCAATCTCTGAAAGAAAACTCTTCAAGGATCGGATAATTTTCCGTTCAACTTGGTCGGCTGACTTCTTATCCAGAATTTCTCAGTCCAGGCGCGTTCGTCGTCGAAACGTTGCTGGTAGATTATTTTTATGCGCAGTTTACTTCAACATCGGTGGAGACGATTACCTAGCAAGGACTATACAATCACATTGTGTTCATTTTTAACACTAAAATATCATACAGTAATTATGGACTTGTACTATTCCCTTTAATTTGATTTGCAGCTCGAGCAAGATGCTGAGAATTGGATGAAATATAGGATAATGGGCGGGGGCATTAAATTGAAACCTGGTGTCCTTCCACGTATTTCAAAGAATGAAAACAAAGATCCTTTGTCGTTGGAAAAAATGTGCAAGGTTGAAGAAACCGCAGAGAGATTGCAACCAGAAGAGTTATCATGCGACCTCAAAGATGTCCAATGCAATATTGGTACAGATTCGATTGGAGGAGACACTATCGATATAAAATATGAACCAATTATGAATAGCGTGAAAACAGAACCCGAAGAGCTCTGCTTTGTAGAAGTGAGTGAAGCGCAGCAGTCAACTCAAGGATATAAAAGTATGAAACCAAAGCCAGAATCGGTCAGTCACAAGGACATCCAGTGTAATATAAGTATACGTAAGCGTGTGCGCAGTAAAAGTACCCAAACAGATTCGAAGGTGTTGACCTGTTCACGAGCAACTTCACCAATCAAGTTCAGGAAACAGCGAAAGAAATGAATACAATTACCAGTAATGATAATGGCTAATAACTGCCTCTTGTACCAAATATTCTTCATGTGTATAGGTACTCGCAAAGAGCTTTATCCCCCCCCTCCATGAGACATTGTGAAATACTGAAATGTAGAGCAGAGAAACGAAAAATATGTCATTTTCGGATATTCATGTCCCCTTGTCCTTCGAACGCAGATCGCAGTGGTTGAATTTAGGATATAAACAGGATAAATGGCCATGATGACCAAGGTCAAAATATCGGCTACCAAAATGCCAAAAGAGGATGAGATTCAAAGAATGACTGATGAGAATTCGGAATTATATGTATATTCCGGAGTACATCGATGTATTAATACTCTGTAAATAATTATACCAATGAATAATAAAAATTGATACAAGTAAAAGCCTCTCCTTCTTATCCCGAATGGAATGAAAACAGATATATGAAATTTGCATTCTTCAAAATTGATTCGTTGTCAGTATAAGTACCAGCTGAAAAAATCTCGAATCTATGCTCAGCTTTTATATTTCTACTTGAATGGCTTATGTTATAGGGCGTATAATTTTTTATTCCCAATTTTTTTTAATGAAAAAAGTCGCCTTTCTTTGTTTTCTTTCTTCAATTTTTTTGTGAAACTTGTGAAAATGCATACAAGTGAATTGAAATTCGTGTTTTCTAAACATTACCGGAAAATACCGTCATTTTTGGCGAATGCGACCTTTTGCGCTCAAGTTTATCTTCTAATTTCAATGGATCTCTCTTTTTAAAGCGAATGTAACAACACAAATATTTTTTTTCTTACTTCGAGCCACCAAAACCACATTTTTGGCGCTTACGACCTTTTGTCATTAGACACGCCATATGTAATCATCAGTGTAAGACTGGCGTACCCGGCTGAGGTCGTGGGAGGGGGAAGGGTTGTTTCATTTCGTCAGGAAGGTTCTGTGTGAGGGTGAATTTCTATAACTACTGAATTTGGCGCGAGACGTTACGCGACTGAATGTCCTGATTTGTATATTAGGGCATATGACCTATGTATGGCGTATTTCACGTCTATATGTCCTTTGAACTATGATTTGGACGTGCGATCTAAGTTTGATTAGAAATTCGAGTGGTCAAATGTGTTTGGAAAAGAAAGTAGCACGGCATACCCGGAACAGTCCGAAATGGGCTGACTACATATCAGTTGGATATCAGTAGTGCAGGCCAACGTACCTCGCAGGGCGTCATGGTAACGCTTAGAGACAACAAACGGTGGCCGATTCCAATTCTAACTGTATTTGCTTAACCATAATTGCGCTACATTTTCAAACGCTGACCTTGTTTGTTGAAAATGGACATGAAGGACAGTAGCGAGGACGAGGACGTACAAAATATATCGGCATTCAGTAAGTTTGATGAAAGTATTGACGTACGTAACGCCGAGGAGATCAAAAGCCCCATCAATACAGCTATGTCAACATCGAAAAGAAGTCCTCGGAGCGCAGACAGCGATCGCTCGACAAAAATCACGGCGAGAGGACCTACCGGTAGTATCAACTCTACGCAGGTGTCAAGGTATTCTCAGGTTTACCGTATATTTGCACTACAATTTTATTCTGAGTCAATCATTCAATGAAGCGCTATTATCTTCAACAATATTGTTATATTATAATCGCAACATTCGGAGTAACATGATTAAGCTGATGATCCAAGCTTCGAAATGCGTTTTTGCCACCAAATCGACATCCGACCGTTTCGAAGTTATGCCACTTTGAGACAAGTAAGGAAATTAGAAAAATGGTCAGGGAAGTCAAGAAAAAGTCGAAGAATCCGAAAAATACTCAGGAGATCTTATGGTGGTACAGAACAAGACAGAATATAAGATCCTCAGCAATTTTTTTTCGTCGCGCGGAAATCCTAATCAATGAAAACAGTAAAAAAACTTGTATTATAAATGAGAAAGTATTCTCAAAAATCGTTTGCTTCCACGATTGGTTCAGAGCATTATTAATCACATACTTGAATGACCACTAATTCGTCCGCAAATTCGGTCAGGGAAAAATTATAATTTGGTCAGGGAAAGTCGGGGATTTTTTCAAACTCTTTATAATGGCCACCATGTAATCGTGTGTCGCTCGCTGGAAACGTTCATTCACATACATACAGACATACTGTGAGGATGAATTACATTTTTGTGGTGTGATAATGATTTTCCCCATCACAGATATTCGAACAAGCTTACAGACCACGTCACACCAGGGCCGTTTGTTAAGTCCAGTGGAATGATGAATACTGCTTCTGACAGCGAAGAAACCGACGATGACGACATTCAGGGAGGAACAGCCAGAGTCCTCGAAACTTATGACCCGAAGAAATTCGAAGATCTCCAAGTTTCAGCTGAAGTCAAAGAGCTTTTTGAGAATATAATACGGTAAATCTATATTATGTATGTATATTATATAGGCTGCAGGTGACACTTGAATTTTCACTTGCCTTCTTTCTGCCGAAACTTGAGTCAACTTGAGATTGGCATTGGCATGCAACTTCTTATTGAGTGATTATCTAAGAAACGGAACCCTGTATCGATGTATCATGGAAGCTTTTCTAATTTCCGTGTATACCTACCTCTAAATAGTTGATTCATAATTTTTTTTTTCTCTCATTTCTTACTTGCTCCTGGCAAGTTGACGCATTTTGAAATGTTCACCACTTTCTCGCTTTATGCGCAGATTTTCTCCGCAAAAAATTGACCTCGACTACAAGCTTATCCCATTCGTGCCTGACTACATTCCAGCAGTCGGTGACATCGACGCTTTTATCAAAGTCCCGAAGCCTGATGGTACCACTGATAAAGTAGGACTCGTGGTTCTGGATGAGCCCTGCGCCAACCAATCAGAGCCAGCGGTTCTACACTTGCAGCTACGAAGTCATAGCAAAAGCGCCGGTCCCGCTAAGCAGGTTGTGATCAAGCGGATCGAAGATTCAGAAAAAAATTCGAGATCTATCGAAAAGTGGATCAATGATATGAGCCACCTCCACAGAAGCAGACACCCGACGACGGTTCATCTTTCCAAACCAACCTCAGACATTGACATGCTAATGCAACAGTGGCCCACAGAAGTAGACGAACGGCTAGAAAATGCTTCTGTTGATCTGTCTCAATTAGATTGCGATTTACCACATCTTGTCGACATAGCTTGTACCCTGGTTGATATCCCGGTGCACGCGGAAGCCCGAATGGAAGCACTCCATACGATGTTCACCCTTTTCTTAGAAGTCAGAGATCAAAAATATTGATATGATCTCTAGACAAATTACTCATCGTTAATCACCGCAACGAATCACATTAAAACATATTTTATCAACTGATAATGAATGGTCTACTGAAATTCCTCTAAACTATGATATGGGGGTATTCAATTACTACGTCACGCCCTCAGGGGGGGAGGGGGTAAGCTTCACTGTGACAATCCCGATGATGGCGGGGGGGGGGGGGGGGGGGGGCAGCTATACAGAGTCAATTCCTTACGACAGTTAGGATGTGTTCCAATTGGCAAGTGCAAGTGCGTGTAGCCGCTAGCGCACTTGTGACGTCATAGCGCTCCTATCCTAACACGCAAGGTTGTGACGTCACAAGTGCGCTAGACGCACTTGCCAACTGGAACACATCCCAAATCCAGCGCGCATGCGCGATTTGCAATCGGCAACTATGATTCGCAATCTGCTTTTGTTTCAGAGACATACGAGATCCCTGACTGGTTATGATTTGCGGTCAGCTTCAGCTCTATTAGTTTGACAATCGTTAGGAACTCACTTAGTACATTCTGGCTCATTCATAAAAAAGATTTAACCCCTAAAGATGATGTTATAGTCACAAACTAGTCCATTTTCAGTCGTATTTCGGCCGCCACTTTTCCAATTTTATTCTAATCGACAATTCTGCGAATCATCGTTGAGAAAAAAGCTACAAGAAAGCTACGGCTACAAGAAACTCTGGATCGCTCTATTCGTATACAGTGAGTTTTCTTCTCTGCGAGTCGGTAGGTGCGCCTGAAGCAGGCAACCGTACGTAAGCGTACCATGAGAAACGTTGTACGTACCGTACGTACAGTTGCCTGCTTCAAGGCGCACCTACCGACCCGTAGAGGAAAACTCACCGTACATACATCGGACCTTTAAACCTTATTATCGACCGGGGACGATGTCCATTGGATATTCTTGCCTCTGCCTGTCAATGTCACAATAAATACTTGAAAAACTTCACTGCATTTCCGATTATTCGTACTGTTGTTACAAGCTATCGAAAACGTTCAAAATTTCAAGATGAATTGAATTAGAGCTGAGCCGACTAGAGCGCGATCTACCGATCGAAGAACGGACATACTTGTCACTTGATACGAGCTCCACTTATTTCTCGGTCGTCACACCGTATCAGTAGAATAGGTAGGGTTAGGTTGACGTTTTTCTTCCTCTTTGTATTGTGTCACAAACTTTTGGGATCCCCGCTATAACTTATCACTTTCATGTCAACGGGCTGAATTGATGAGTTAGATGAGCTAGATAAAGCTCCGGTTAGTCGCAAGTAAATCAGCCTCCTCTACATTTCGAATCGACTATATGAAATATGAATTTGTATCTTTAGTTACATTCCCTTGACGCGTCAAATCACGTGGTAATCCCCCACGTGCCGATGACGCAAGCGAGCTGCTTTGTTGCGAACGGTAAACGGTTGTGAGTCGAACACCCAAGAGTCGCGTCAAAGTGGTCAAAGCATGTCGTCTACTGTCAATCACGTAGTGGCGTAAAATTGGACTGCAATAGTTCTACCCGTCACTTTACCCACGGGTAACTGTAGTGAGCGATGAAACCTGTCATCTCAACGTGTCACCCATAATTCTGAGTTATCATAAATCGTGTCTACGTACCCTCGAAGATAATGGATGATCAAAGTGGACCAGCGTTTTCTAACGTGACGATAAACGACACAGTCGATACGTCGTACGACGACGATGAAAAACTTCTAAAACCGAGGAATAATTTCCGATCGTATTCTAACAATGATGTCAACGTCAGATTTCGGGTGAGAATACAAACCGTATTAGCTCTCTGTGATCACCTCAGGCCCTTCTAATTTTTCTGTCTATATTCATTTCAAACAGCGTCCAACTTCCATCCGAAACACCGATTTTCAAAGCATTACGGAAAGCGGTTGTCACAGGCCCCGCACGAGGCTCACATCCGATACGATACCACCCGGCTCTATGGACTACCTTTCGGCCAATTATGAGGTAACACGATGCTCAAATATTAACACATTTTTCCTCATTCTTATCACTGCACTCATCCGAATTCATTACTTTCGTATCTGCTCAACAATGTTTCTGCATTGTTGAATAGAATTACTGTCATACGCTGATCTAGTCTTTGAACTAGAATAGCTCAAAGCTTTGTTTGCATCTATCATTTTTATCTCTGGATGGGGAACAAAAATTATGTCTGTTGGCGCAATGATGTTGAGTCACACGTTATCACTAATGTACTGCATATGTCGGTTGGTCGAATTCACATTTGAATCATGTGTAATCTCAGTTATTCATAATGTTTATGAGGAAATGTTATAGAATGGAATTTTTCTTACCAGATTAAAAGAATTTCTTGAGGCAATAGAGATTGAAGTCCCTGACCTGCCTTTCATTCCACACATACAGCAAGATATCACGATCCCTTTGTAAAGAATAGCTCCAATAGGAGAGAACGAACACTAAAAAATCACATCCATCAAAGTTTTCCATTTCCGCAACGAAGGAGAAGCATAAATTTGAGTCAATGATTTGAGCCATTTACAGTTGAAACTCTTCAGCGTCAACTACGATTATATTCTATTTAAATAAAATTGTTACAGTTAGTGGCTGCTAGTTGGGATAAATTCTGCATAATTTCCTCATTCAAATCCAAGATGATGCCAATGCGCCTCATTGCAGGCCCCATCTTTACCTGTAATTTTTTTTACGTATCACATTTGAGATGTAGTTTCATATGTATGACCCGTACATGACTTTACACGATCATGACGAATAGTTTCTCACTTTGAGACAAAAGAAATAACGGATTTACAAGAATAACTTTACATATGGTCATGTTTCCGTCTATCGTGATAACATTTTACCGACAAGTTTCCTTATTCATTTCCTTCACACTGGATGCTGTCTGTAAAGTAACTGAAAGAATGAAGCTATTAAAAATGATAAAGTTTGCAGGACGATTGATTCACTATTTCTTAGATTATTCAGTATTTTCTGTTTTTACCCAGGCATTCGGTAAAACGAACAAGAACACGAATTGCATTCTTTTCATTTTTATCATCTTCATTCGGTATATTTGACCTGGTTACCAAGTATCACAATGTGAAATAAATATTTTTAGAGCCTCGATTACGACACGTGCGAAAACCATTTGCTGTTGGAGGAGGAACGAAAAAAGGGATATAAGTTTGTCGTCAAGAAGAACATCGCACGATGGTTTATTTTTCTGTTGATAGGAATCTGCACCGCTCTAATAGCAGCGACTGTGGATATATCCATTGAGGAATTGTCAAATTTGAAATATCAAGCGTTCAAAAACTGTATCCTTCATTGAAAGTGAAGAATTACCCATAAACATTCCATTACCTCAAGTTTCTAGCAGCAGATTTTCTGAGCAGCAGGAACCAAACACGGTTACTCATTTCACAAAACCTTCTAATATTCATTGCATGCACACTTTTCCCTGCATTATTGTGTATCGCCTTAACAGAACGACGTAGGTATCGACCAATGCATCAAAGACGAATGCGTATGGTTACCGTACCTGCTGTGGGTTGTCATGAACTTGATACCGGTCCTCATTGGTTCCATTTTGGTGGCATATGTCGAACCGATAGCAGCCGGTAGTGGAATTCCGCAAGTGAAATGTTACTTGAACGGAGTCAAAGTCCCCAGAGTTGTGCGAATCAGGACATTGACTGTTAAAATTATTGGCGTCATTTGTACTGTCGTGGGTGGCTTGGCGGGTGGAAAGGTGGGTTCAAATTGTTCGCACATGCACAAAAATTATATAATTTTGAGACATTCTCACTGAATTTTATCATTTACAGGAAGGGCCGATGATACATTCTGGAGCTGTGGTCGCCGCGGGGATTTCTCAAGGCAAAAGTACAACTTTCAAAAAAGATATCGGGATCTTTGAATACTTTAGAGAGGACCATGAAAAACGAGATTTCGTATCGGGTGGTGCAGCTTCGGGTGTATCTGCTGCTTTTGGGGCGCCGATCGGTACGTATGAAGCATATGAAGAATACATATACGACTGTTACTTCACCCAAATACAGAAGTTGATTTGATTTTTTGTTATTGCAGGTGGTGTTTTATTCAGTATAGAGGAAGGAACCAGTTTTTTCAAGCAAAGTTTGACCTGGAGAACTTTTTTTGCCAGTATGACTACCACGTTCACATTGAACGTGATTCTCAGTGCGTATCATGGAAAACCAGGTGAACTGTCGTACCCTGGATTATTGAATTTGGGAAAATTCGATGAAATGCCGTTTCGAATTTACGAAATTCCAATATTCATGATAATTGGTACAGTCGGGGGGATTCTCGGAGCATTGTGGAACTATCTAAACTACAAGATCTCCTGCTTCAGAGTGAGGTTTATAAAAAAGAAGTGGGTCAAAGTGCTCGAAGCCTTGTTTGTTTCCTTTTTGGGTGCATCCATCGCTTTCTCGATGATTTACTTCTTCGACGAATGTAAACCTCAAGACAAGCTCTCGATGAAGTATCCTGTTCAAATGCACTGTAAAGAAGGGGAATACAACGCCGTTGCAGCCATCTGGTTCCAAAATCCTGAAAGTAGCGTTCGATCACTGTTTGACGACGACAAAGGTAACTGAACTACAATTTCTACGTATATCTCTTGAAAAACAATTTTACAAATAAAATCCCATGATATGATCTCTGCAGCTTGATTCCCAGGAGTTTTTACTAATTTTTACTGTAATTTTTCCCACTTCTAAAATTGTTTTGCTTCGAATCTAAGATTAATCCATCATAGGTTCCCATAAAGATGAAACACTGGTGATCTTTGCTATCCTGTATTTCGTCTTGGCTGCCGGTACCTTTGGCCTCTCTATGTCAAGTGGTCTTTTCATCCCTTCACTTTTAATTGGTGCTGCTTGGGGTAGATTAGCTGGATCTGGCCTTTCCCACTTGTGGCCCGACAGTGTAAGACGTTTAAAATACTCGTATTGTTATTATTATATTACTATTACGCATCGATCCTCAGTCTAATTACTTCAAAAATTTTTATGTTCCAGACGCTCTTCAGTTTGAGAAAATATGCGTTGTTGGGTGCAGCCGCGCAACTCGGTGGAGTAGTGAGAATGACTATCAGCTTGACGGTAATCCTCATTGAAGCCACTGGCGCAATATCCTTTGGTCTTCCATTGATAATTGTACTCCTTATGGCCAAGTGGGTTGGAGATTTCTTCAACGAGGTGGGTGGACGACGCCGGCTCTCGCGCATTTAAAAAATACACATTTGTTCCGTTATTCTCAAATCTGTGTACATTCTGATAAAATATTTGCCCTACTTTCAGGGAATCTACGACATAAATATACAAATGACAGGGATACCAATACTGCCGTGGGAGCCTCCACCACTCTCCAACAATATTTATGCCAGCGAAATAATGAGTCATCCTGTGGTTACATTAAAGACTGTAGAAAACGTTGGCCACATAGTAGAGCTTTTGAAGTGTGTTTCGTTCAATGGTTTTCCTGTAGTCGACCCGCCTACCAGTGATCAGGTATAAATCAGGGATGACTATACCGATCTAGAGCTATTTCGTTCACCTCGTACAATGTTTATCGTTATTTAGTCAGAGGAAGCTCACGAAAAAAGAGATCCTGTGTATAATTCGATTGTATTTATAGGAGGAGATCCATTGTTACGGGCGCTTCAGAGGATTGATTCTACGATCGCAATTAATAGTTTTACTTCAAAACAAAATATTCAATGAATATTGCGAGTATTGGGACGAAATCTTGAATATTAGAATGTTCAGGGATGAGTATCCTCGATATCCTACCATCGAGCACATAGACATAACACCGGATGAGAAAACTTACAAGATTGACTTGAGACCGTTCATGAATCCATCCCCATACACCCTCCAGCATGTGAGTAAACCTTCTGACTCTAGTTAAGAAATACTACGTGGCTACCTTAATTCTAAACTCATAGTATGTTGATAAACATGTTCAGGATGTAGTGTGAATAATATAAAATACCTGATTTCAGTCTGCGACGTTACCGAGGGTATTCAGACTCTTCAGAGCTTTGGGACTTCGCCATCTACCCATTGTTAACGATACGAATGAGGTAAGGTCATATGATTGTGGAAAGAAATGATTGGTCGCCACTTCGCCAGATGATTCTCGAGCTCGGAGAAAAATTGATCTTCACCTTGGAAATCAAGATCAAACTCTTTCATTGGTCTGAGAAATTCCACAGACGATCGAGGGGAACAAAAATCGCAAATGAGCCTAAATACTTAATTATTTTTTACTTCATGATTTTTTCTCCCGATGAAGGGTTTATTTGAGACCCATGGTTCTTTGGAGACTTTTTTTTTTCTGTCGATGAGTAGAATTCATCGAGTCGAGTGAGGATTGAACAAGCTATACAGAATAATTTTGCGGCTCCATGTTTTGAGACATCTTCACCGATCTCAAGTTTGAGAATCATCTGGCTAAGTGGCCATCAATCGATTCTTTGTACCCTGTATATGGGGCATTCCATGTCAACTCGACCAATGATTTTCCCTCGTCATTTTTGATTCGCTTCATAATTTTCCATACAATTCTGCGAACTCAAAAAAGCACTCCCAAATTTTTTCTGATTTTTTCCGCGAACCGTTCATTTTATATGATTATTCGAAAAAGGTTTTTTTTTTTTCAAAAATCTCAGAAAATTCTCAAAAATCTAGTTCATCATTCCCATCCTTCTGACACTTGGACCATGATGGGGTGATTTTTTTTTCGATTTTTCTTTAGCACTTTTAGCATTTCGAGCCAATGAAACGACATGTGTTGCGTTACAAACATTCTTTAAAAAATCTCCACAAATTCTGTGATCAACAAAAATCTTCTGAGAACCGACCATTGAATTTTTAATTTTTTGGGGGGAATTTTTGTAACGTGCAACATGGCGTTTCGTTGATTCAAAATATTAAAAGTGCTGAAAAAAATCGAAAAAAAAATTTCTCCATCATGTTCCAGGAGTCAGAATGATTGGAATGAAAAACTAGACTTTTGAGATTTTTTTTTAGATTTTTGAAGAAAACCTTTTTTGAAATTGGTTGAATAATGATAAAAAATTAACGGTTCGCGGAAAAAATCTGAACAAATTTGGGAGTGCTTTTTTGAGTTCGCAGAATTGTATGAGAAATTATGAAGTGAATAAAAAATGGTGAGGGAAAATCATGGGTCGAGTTGACATCGAAGGCCCCATATTCAGGTATCAAGAATTTTATCTCATCGATCCAAAGCAGAATTTAAATGTTGGATCCTGTGAATTATGCGCTCCTGTATTCTTTTCTCATAGATTTGTACTTATTTCAGGTGATTGGAATGGTGACTAGGAAAGACATAGCTCGGTTTAGGATCTGGAAGCATAGAGGAAAAATGGGTTTGGATGAACTTTTGATATCGGACAAAATCTGATCATTCAAAAATGACTGTGTTACCGTTACGGTTTTTTTTTATTCTACTATACCGAGAGACTGTTTGGTTTTGCCATGGACACTCGCCAATAGGTGATTGATGCGACCTTATATGGTATATGACCTTTTTTTATGTGTCTTTAGCTCAAATTATTAAGTAACAGTACTGGTACTGGTTACCATAGTGTACTAAGATGTTTGAAGAAAACCGTTTTGTTTAGCCTGAGACTGAACTTTCTACGGTCTGGGCTTATCAAAAAATTTGTTAGAGGTTTTTCATTCGACTTATCGGAAATCTTTGAACGAGCATAGATTTTCTTTTCTTAAAATAGTAGAAGAAAGTAATTGTGATATTCAACGAGATTTGTTCAGGTCCAGGTCCTGCTTCCTTCAAATACTTCAATTATATGACGATTAATTGTACAAATGCGCACATACGCGAAGATAATAATTATTAAAGTAATTGCCATTAAGAAAAATGTAACAATAGTCCTAAGCTATTTTGTGTCGGAAGTCCCGGAAATCTCGGGGATCTTTTATTTTCTTCGGGAATATCCAGGAATTCTCAGGGAATCTTAGATCCTAAACGAGTAGAGACCCTGTACGATGTATGATCATGGGTTTGATTGTTCGAGCTGAAGAAGAGAGTATTATTAAGTGAAGAAAAAACAATAATATATTATCTATATATTTTTATTATTCATCAACGTTGTTAGTTTTAGTATTAATTATTGACGAACAATTCCCATCCCAGCCAAGACCAAAGCTTAAAAAATAAGTGTACTGGTACGAGGACCAATAATAACAGAAAATAGTACTCGTACGATGTAACATACATTTTCTTAACTCGTCTTCTCACGTTATATACATAAACAGGATATATATATAATATTTGTATAGTTTTGTACACACAAGTTGTAAAAATTCGTCAGCGTTGAACACTAGACGATTTTATAACGAAGGGAAATTAAATATCATGGATGCCGTTGTGTCGTGTAAATCTGAAACAAAGAAAAACAAGATGTATCAAAAATCTGTTTATTAATAATAAAAAAAATCAATTCGATCGAGTCACATTTATTGCTCTTGAACTGAGATTGCATTGAGGTATATGTCGAGGGGTGCCGGCAGTAAGACGGCGACTGTCTCCGTCTAATCCTCAATAAACGCAGCCTATCGCAACCTTTGAATTTTTTTTCGCCAAACTGAACCAGTAAAAAGAGTCTGCCGAGTAAAATCTTCAGGTCTGATCGAATGTGTTGTTGTGCGTTTATCTGGGATTTAGATCGGAGAATAATTACCGAATTCCAATGAAACTGTTCAGAAAATGGGCGTCGAGGTTTCGGCTCAATGTCATTCCAACGCAACGAGACGACGCTGACGCCTTTTCACCTAATCGCTCTTAATTTGTGATTTTGACGACATAAGCCGAAAATTTTACGCCATTATTGTCTGATTGGTCTCGCAGTTGCCCCCGCCGCGCAGTTTGCGAACGGTCGCGCATGCGCCGTGGTTCATTTCGAAGCGGCAAAATTCAAATCTCAACCCAGAACATGCCAAAGGCGAAGAAGGGAGGAACAGCTATCGGCGAGAGAGGCGTCGGATCGACCAAACGGAATAGCGGTGGTCCGATACCCCGGCCCCACGAAACTGAAGAAGAGGCGGTAATCCGCCGATTTCACGACGCACAGCGAATGGCCAGATTCAGAGCGAAGAGAAAGAAGGCTTTGGAAGAGGCTCAGGCCAAGTTTTCGGAAATATCTGTTTTATCCGAAATAAGAAGACAGAATGTGATATTGGAATTCAGAGAACCTGTTGTCAAGGTTCAAAACCCACGAATTATACACGCAGTGTCTACGCAGAATGTTGACCGGGGTCAGGCGATAGACTTGCCTCCGGCTCCTGGCCAAAGCAAATACTCTCAACTTCTAGGTGTCATAGAGGAGCTTGGAAAGGACATTCGATTAACCTATGCCGGTAGTCGAACTTCGGTCGAAAGACTCAAAACAGGCATTGCAAGGGCCAAAATTCTAGTCAAAGATTGCCTCATGGAGGCAGAAATGAATTCCTAACGATAATCAAATGTTAAAACGGAAAAGACCTCGATCACTACCGACGTACATGCATAGGTACAGAAGAGTGTATATGTATACATAAAGTGATATAGAGCCAACTAACAATCCTTCGGGAAGACACACATGACTTCATTCACATCAGATTATTATGCTAGTGAACTCGCATGTATTTTAATATATGGATATTATGAAAATGATAATTGAATAAATTATAAGATTATAATAGCTAACTTAAAAATTTGGATTACAAAGTCATTAATGTGGGATTTTTTGCAGATTTTTTCGACCCATCATTCCATCACGAAAAATCATCGAATAAATTGATTTTCATTTTTTTTTCGCGCCTACATAGTTCAGAACGTGAACGACGTATGAAAAAAGTTCCAATACGAAAATTTTGGGTTTTCTTGTGGACTTTTCGAGAGTATTTTTATCAGATTTTTAATACCCCGTTCAAGTGTAGTTTTAATAGAAAATGAGTGTAAATCATTCATAACTCAAAAGTGCCCCAATCGAATTGGCTGAAATTTATACACAGCGTGTCTTTTTGAATTCCAAAAGTTGTCTGAAAATTTCATAGTGGGCCGAGCAGTGGTTCAGAAGATACATCAACAAATATTCGCACAGTGGCGAGAATTCGGCGATTATGAGGTCGCAAAACAGTTTTTCTGGCCACGATTCGAAAATTCAAGATCAACATTTATTATTCTTGTTTGCGTACTCGCTATCAACCTTGAATTTTTGAACTGTGGCCGAAAAATCTTTTTTTCGACCTCATAATCGCCGAATTCTCGCCACTGTGCGAATATTTGTGTATGTATCTTCTGAACCACTGCTCGGCTCACTACGAAATTTTCAGACAACTTTTGGCATTGAAAAAGACATGCTGTGTAAAAATTTCAGCCAATTCGATCATGGCACTTTTTTATTACAGAAGATTTTCGAAGGTTTTTCACCAAAACTACAGTTTTGCGAGACACAAAAAATTGCAAAAAATTATTTTCGGAAATTTCAAAGACGCGCAACTTTTGTACGAGAACTTTTTTCATAGCTATGTTGGCTTGTAAAATCGAAAAAACGTTAAAAGCTAGTTATTTGACCAGCTGTAGTCAGAAAATACTTGGTCAGAAAAATCTGAAAAATTTCACAGTTGATCCTATCAACGTGTACTTCGACTGTGAATCCCCCATAGACAAAGTTCTTATCAATGAAAGAATTACGTCACAAGATTCGAGCGACCATTTTTTTGAAAAAAAATCTTGCGTTACTTTTGCGACTAAATTGATAACACGCAGCTGTACGAGTAGAAAACCTTGCACAAAATACAGTGCATGGTTTTCTCACTATTTTTTTTTTACTCGCATTGTCAAACTCGCTTTTTCCACTTTTTTTTACCACGGCCGTAGAGCAGAGTTACATTAAATCATAATAGTATATTATGCACCTAGGGGCGAAAAAACGTTTGCCCTGTGGTGCATACAATACTTTAACACGAAGGGAAATAAAGCGGTTTTCCCTGCTGGAGCAGGGCAATAAACGGCCGTTTATATCCCTGAGGTATATAAAAAATATTATCGCCGGTTCGAAGACCAGACAAGACCCCCGCCGCCGCGAGTCGAATCTGTGTCTGATGTGAAGTTGCCGAGAGGCACGGGAAGGGGTTATGGTCAATAAACGCAACCACGTCGCACGCAGCCTATCGGCGACCTCGGTTGGCCTCTTAAAGTGCTGCCTCTGAACTAAAATCTTACATGTCGGTCGCGATATTAGGCTTGTGTGTTTGCTGTGAAAAATCAGTCGACGTTGCGCGGTTATCACACCGTTACCCTGATCAAACTAATTCGTGAAATAAACAGAAAATACGGATACAAGATGAGGCTGATCGACGTCCGTCACACCGTGTGCTGAGCCTTATTGTCAACTTCAAGGAATTGGCCGAGTTTCGTCAGCCATTGTTGTGATTGTCGTGAAAACTCGCGTACGCAGCCGGAGTTGTTGTCGAGTTGGCACGCATGCGCAGCACTGACCAAACGATAAGGGCTCTTCGTTTGAATTTCCTTGATATGACACTGTACTCGAATAATTATTGTTCCGCGATGCATAGCCCCGTATTGAACCAAGAACCGAGACAAAATCTTACCTCGCGAAGGTGAAGAATAAACGAGTTTAACTAAGGGAAAATACCTAATGTCAGAAACATTCGAAGAGAAGGCACTGAGGCACTACTATTCCGCAGCTGACAGAATGAAGAACGCCAGAGCCAAGGAGACCGAGGAGCAGGCCGCTCTGCGAAGGATGCAGGAAGCCCAGAGGATGGCCAGGCATCGTGCGAAAAAGAAGAGATGTCTCGACGAGAATTTAGCCAGGGAGATATCAAAGATTGCGGAACTTTCGAAAATCCCAGACGCCGCGACCATCGCTCAGATGTCGGAGATGAACATGAACAAAATATCAGCGGAGCTGAAGCAGATGATGGAACGAGGTAAGGTGCCCGAGCACATAGTCCAGATGGCTCAGCTCGCCGAGTTCAGCAAGATGACTGAGTTGAATAAAATATCAACGGACATGGCTAAGAGGTACGAAATTGAGAAAATGGCCGAGTACGCCAAAACCGCCGAGTACATGAAGATGCAGGAAATAGCGAAGATGAGCGAAATGGTGAAGCTGTCTGAGATAGCCAAGTACAACGACATAACAAAGATGAATGAAATTGCGAAAATGAACGAAATGATGAAAATGTCGCAAATGGCTAAAATAAATGAGGTTCAAAGAATGAATGAGATAGCAAAGCTGAACGAAATGGTTAAAATGACAGAGATGGCAAAGTACAACAACGACATAGCCAAGTTCACGGAAATTGCCCAGATCAATGAAGTTGCCAAGGAAATAGCAAAGATGAACGAGAAAACGAAGATAAACGAGATGATCAAGCTCGCCAACGTTCAAAACGATGTTACTAAAATGCCGGAGTACTCGAAGATGGCGGAGATGGCTAAGCTTACGGAACTCGCCAAGCTCAACGAGATTACCATCACGAAGCTGAACGATCCCAACCCATCCAAGATGCACGATATCCCCCGGATCCCAGAGCCCGTAATCACCGTACCCAACCCGCGCAACCTGCAGAATGTGCAAACGGTTCAAACTGCGCAGGCCAGTCCTTCGAGCACCATAAACTTTCCCTCCGTGCCTGGGCAAGGGAAGTACGCGCAGCTCCTGGTGATCATAGAAGAGCTCGGACGGGACATTCGTCTCTCGTATGCCGGAAGCCGCAGCGCTGCGGAACGTCTCAAAATGGGTATCCAGCACGCGAGGATTCTTGTTCGCGAATGTCTTCTAGAAACAGAGCATAATGCTAGGCAATGATGGGCCAGTACTTTCCGAATTACTTTACAATACCCGTACTGTATAGGTTTCAAAAATTTGATTCAAATTTGCTCTCATTTACTTTTACGTTCAGGGTCGTAGGTACTCGACTGTGTATCCGGCAAGGTATTGTTCGGTTGAATCGAAAACTGAAACGATCGCATTATGGAGTAATTATTTTAGTACGTGCCTGATATCTGAGTTCTGGAACCAGTTCTGTGTAATCTTATTTTTATAGACAAAATGTTTTTCTCCTATTCAAGGTGTTTTAGAACTACAAGTGTAGCCCTTGGTGGTTGAGAATGTGCAACGATATTCATAGAAAAGTAGCTTCGAAAATGTTTTATTTCAGAGGCATGAGTTACTTTACATGCATTTCGTGCAAGCCACGTTATAAATAAATATTTTCATATCGTTCACGCATTCAAGTCCACCTTGAACCGTCAATGGTTTACTTTGATTTTGGAATTAGTCCCTACTTTGGGTTCAGAGTATTTCTCTGACTTGAATGTTACTTTTTTTCACCAGATAAAAAATTCTACTCAATACTTTGTCGATGAAACATTTTCGGACCATGATTGTGGATTTCGTTGTTACTTTTTCATTCTACTAGCTGCGGATTACATTCACAGCTCTTGAATAAGCCACTCCGAAACACCTCACATAGGTTGATCTATAGATAGACGTCTTGTTATAATGATATATATGTGAACTGTTTCATTTAATACCATCATGTATCTATAAATAGAAATGTAAGCTATAAGTAAATAAAATTCCCGATTTTCTATTATCTCTGCTGAACATTATTTGTAGTCGTAAAACTTGACTTGTTCGCTTTCAACCATATCCCATATAATATCTGATTGTGGAAGTGAACGAGCCTTTTTTTTCCTGATCATGTTACCCGATGGTGAAATAGTATACAATCCAAGAAGCTACAAATATACCTCATCATGAAATCATAAACATCACAAGCATCAGCGATAACGAAATTGGAGAAGCTACAAAGTAGCTGATATTCAAGCATCAAGGATTGTACTTCTAGAAAAGGTAAGAGCCATACTCTTCCACCGTGTATTCTTTTCTTCAGTCGTAAGAGTTATACAGTACATTGATAAATTAAAAGAAAGAAAAAATGAGTCTAGTTCAGGTGTATGAATTTGAATAGTTAGACTTGGTACTTGGACTTGGTGCCCTTGGTACACATAAGATTCGGAAGATTTCTGAAGCAGAAGAAGAAGAAAGTGATAGCGAAGTTTGTTATATTCGACAAGTTATAGAATTCCATATACTATATGTATACTATATTCATTAGAAAAAAGAACTCATTTACAATTTGATCCGCCTGGTCATCATCACGCGAATATTACAGGTTTTGTCTTACAACCGAACGGATGAAGGAGATTTCATAAAAAAGGAAACATTAATTCAAACATTGAAATTCGCGCGAAAAACTACCGGGCCTAGTGGCTCCCCTGTGCGCGATCGAAAGGCATCTAGGATCCTCGTTACTATTTACGATGAGTTCTGGGGTCTAATTCCACATTTGATTCGTGACTGTGCCGACTAGGGATGGGCGATATCGGCGATATTGAGAAAAAAAAATCGATACTGAAATAATCGATATTTGAAATAAAAATCGATAACAAACATTGATAACTTTGAAAAAAAACATCGACATGTCGATGAATCGATGCATGAATATAAATGAGGAATCATTGCGAAGGAAAACCCTGTTCATTTTTGTAACCTATTTGTTGAATAATGTTCGATGTTGAATAAAAAGAATCGGAATATCGATAAAGCGAATAGTAAAAACATCGACAAGAAGTTATCGATTCATCAGAAAAATATTCGATACAATCGATAATCGATTAATCGATAATCGAGTGTATCGAATATTTTTCTCTGATGAATCGATTCTTCTTGTCGATGTTTTTACTAATTTTCTTAGTGCATCACTGAGAATTTACCACAAATCGATAAAGCATTGAGAAAAAACAAAACACATTTATAGTAAAATTTGGGTCCACTGAACTCTATATATTAACTGGAAGGCGCATCGGGCGATTGGCGTGGGACAAATTGAAGGCTGCCATCTTGAGTTGGATTTTAAGGCGACCAATCAGACGTTGCATAATCCGATAGAAATAAATAAGTATTCATTTTAATTGATATTTATTTTACTATTATTTACTCCATCTTCCTTCTCCTGTTTTATCCTTGATGGCTTCGTCCCTATTTACTCAATCCAAATAGCAAATATTATATTATCCAAAGTTTTGAGGTTAAGTGTGTGGTAAATTCAAAATTATCCGTCTGCTAATGCTCGCCTCTAATTGGCTCTCCGAAAATCCAACTTAAGATGGCAGCTTCCCAGGTGGTCCCATAGCCTGCTATGCTTTACGCACGGAGTAATAATATGGAGGGCCGGCCGCGCTACTGCGCTTGACTCCAAACCGGTGCCGGACGAAAATAATTCACCGCCTGGCCGGCAACAGCGCTCGCGTCGGAGTCGCTTTCAGATTCGTGAATTATACATGGCTGTAATAGGCGCGATTGACGCATTTAAACTATTTCAACCGATAGAATCGTGTGAATTCTATTATCTACGTTGGGTGAAAGAAATGAGAGCAAGCTGATATATTTTTGAAATGTTTTAAGATGTTTAATTTTCAGATTACCAAAGCAGTGGCTATAAAACTACCGTCAAATATGCGGGTAAAATTTTATAGGTTTTACCTACGTTTTGAATATTTCTGTACATACAATAAATGAAATAAACAATTGAAATCTTGTGTATTTTCATCACTTATTTGTTCAACAATTTCTATTCTTGTTTCATTCCATCCTTAGTGAATAATAAGATCATTTTGTTAGCGACAATTAGTATTAAGTTTACCAGGCAGCTCAAAGCTGATGGCAGACATTCCAAGGTTTTTCACAGCCCAGAATAAGGTACGAATCAGGCTATACTTTGCCAAAATTTTTATCTCCGTCTCGTAATGCTCTATAATTTGTATTTCTCTAAAAATATAATGGTATCAGAATTTTTTGGAAGCCTTTCTGAATACAAAATTAAATGTGCCTCACAATTTTTTTTTAAACATACTCTTTGAAAATGTAACGTGTTTTCCGTAGAAAGGAAGAAAGTAGTCTCTGGTTGTGACAAATAGTCTCAAAAATAGAATGAGTTATACTCAAATACGACTCAAATGTATACATATATATATATATATATCAGGATTTCAGGTGCCAGACGTTCCAGAATGTCAATCAGAAAATAAAAAGTTAACAATAGTTTGACATACGGCAACAATGTGACTTTACTCGATATTAAAGAGAAAATTATAATACTCTATTATCAGATTAACAATTCAGAATAAAGTAAATCGAAAAACGGTCAAACTTCGCTGAGTCTACCGGGACAATACTAAAAATTTATAATAATTGCAAAATTCAAAATTAATATAATAAATGGAAAATCGGAAGAAGACTAGTCATTAATGAATGAAGAAAACGTGACTAAATAATAATAACTTAAATTCTAGGCTACAACTACGCTCGGTACTCCAGGGTTTCACTCGACAGATCGCAATAAAACAGAAATTCGCGATGTTCAAATAGTAATAACTTCGTAGCAAATTTTTTTTCAAAACAAAAAATACGGGTCGCTTTTTTTTCGTCAAACAACAACATAATTCAATTTGCAAAAATTCCGTGACATCACGATTTCCAGTCTGCCCGATTTGAAATGGATTCGGTCAGAAGTATTAATCTTCAGAATAAGCAAGAAATATCAAAGAAATTAGGGAGCACTAGGCGAAAGCATTTAGGTATCCTGAAATATACAATTAAACATCAGAAAATTACCAGTATATTAATAATAATGATTGACACAAATTTCAGCAAAATGTAGTAAAAGTAATAGACAGAGAAATACGCTGTTGTTCGGCTGCGACTAAATAGAATACAGCAGTATATTATCACAAAGTTGTCTCTGATGTATGAGAAGACTTGATGACTTTCGAAATCGTGCTAAAGCACGATAAAACACTTTTATAAGCTCATTAAATATCACGCCACGTGTATTCGCCATTGAATCCCATAGCTTTTCGTTCAAAACTGAAGCGACTCCGCTCGCAACGCAGTGCAGTGGCGGCCGGCCGAACTATTACCGAGCGGCCGCGAATGGGGACGACAAATGACAGTCGATCGTGGGCAAGCTGGCCCTCCATATTATTACTCCGTGCTTTACGTATCTGGATGCGCCTTCCAGTTAGTATATAGAGTTCAGTGTTTGGGTCAGATGAAATATTCTCTTATGGTTAAATCGATTATAAGCGAGTGACGAAAATGATCGATTATAGTCGATTAATCGAAGAAAAATAATCGGCGATTCGATTAATCGATTATTTTTGGCCATTAATTTAGTGATGCCGATATTGGCCGAATATATCGATATTTCGTAACGATGCTATATCGTTACTCAGAGTATCGATACATGCAGGTAAAATATCGCATTTGAAAAATGATGGCTCCGAATAATACAAAAATGGTAAAAAATGGAAAAAATATATTTATTTTGATTACATGTAGTACAGGTAATACAGGTAGTACGCAGTACAACGTCTTATGATCAGGGTTTGCATCAATTTTCTGTTTTTCACCTCCCGATAACAATAAAGTTTAAAAATATTGCGGTTCGGTTTCACACTTTTTACTTTTTGTCGTTGCCGCTGGATGCCGGTGGCAGCACTTTCTGGATGAATATCGATATTCATGCATGCAGTATCGATACCTGTCATTAAATATCGATACAAAATATCGATATTTAGCATGAAAAATATCGATATTCAGAATATCGATACTCGGGCATCACTAGAGGCCATGTCAGATTAGGTGAGGTTAGGTGAGGTGAGTATTTTGTCAAACTGTTGTAGTACGGAGGTAATACACGAATCGATATAAGTTATGCATGTTGAGAATATTTCTGAGATGTGTAGAAGCGATAATATTCGAAGAAAAAAAGTGTTCAATGGGTGACAAAGTCTGTTTCAACTACATCGCGTGATCATACATGAAAAATAAATAACTTTGGTGGGAAAAATCATAAAATCCTGACACAGCAATGTATCGTTATATATGGTCTCTGATATACTGGTACTTCCGACCTTTAATTAAATGGTTTTTACACCGTACAACGCAAATGTGCGAACTTCAAAGAATCTGTTACGGCGAACCGGCCGGTGCTCGTCGAGCCTTGGCCGTCGAAGACAGTCTCCGAAACTCCCGCAACCCTGATATAAAATCGCTCATAATCTATCTGGACGGGGTTAGCGACAGGCGCGAAATAACGAATAAAACCGAGCGCAGCGTTCTGGAGGAAGCTATAAAGACCGTATTGATAACGAAGAAAATAAACCCCGTGGCTCACCCAGACTTTGCTAAGTCCTTCGGAAAGTGCGTCGAGTTAATTTGGGGCTACAGGCAGCTTGCCGTGCAAGTCGAAGAGCTCAGGAAGACCAGCTACGACGCGGACAACTCTGACCATGAACTGATGCTTTTGAAGTTATGGAACCTGCTTATGCCCCACGAGACGCTCGAAGGCCGTGTGACGAAGCAGTGGCAAGACATTGGCTTCCAGGGCGACGACCCCAAGACGGATTTCAGGGGAATGGGAATCCTCGGCTTGGAGAACCTGGTGTATTTCGCCCAGGAGTACCCTAGCGCGGCTAAACACGTCTTAGCCCACTCTGCGCACCCCCGTTTCGGCTACGCATTCGCCATAGTCGGTATCAACCTGACCAGCATGGCCTGGCGATTGCTCAAAGACGGTTCGGCAAAGACGCACGTTTACAACGTGTCAAAGACTCTGCCGACTTTGAGAGTATTTCACCAGTTTTACTGCTACCTTATTTATGAATTCGACAGACTTTGGATCGAATCCAAACCCAGTAATATGATGGAGTTCTCTTCTATACAAGAAAGATTTGAAAATAATGTTAGAATTTCATTAGCCAATCCTAAAACAGTTTTTAGGATAAATATTTCAGTCGATAATGTTTGACGGAACTATTCGTAACGATATTCACTTCTTCTGCTGCTTAATGATACGTGAGATCGACTCCATTCCAGTTAGTTGAAGCACCATAAACCTGAGATGCTTATCGCGGCATATGTTCACTCGCGTAGAAAACTGCCTTGACTCTCAGATCCAGATATCCTACAAAGTGGAATATCTTTTCTGAAATTGTTAACTCACCTCGTTATTCAAGATAATTACACATTGTTAATTCATCGCCCAATCAAGTTCTAGCAGTTTGTCGCCCCCACTTGCCCTATGAAGTAGTTTCTTGTTGTTCCTTATTCTTGCTAATGCCACTGTTCTTTCGATCGGTCCAAGTAGGATTTCGAGCATCCTGTACTCGAAATTTCATTATTTAGACCAAAAAATTATCAGGACTGAATATCTATATCATACTTTAAATCGACGGCGGTATGGAAGAACGTGACATCTCAAATTGTGCCAGAAGAACGTGACATCTCCTGTGTTTAAGGATGGGATATGTCATGTTCTTCTGCCACAATTTGAGATGGCACGTTCTTCTGGCACAATTTGAGATGTCACGTTCTTCCATACTGCCGTCGAAATAATGTCTAACACAATCAGTACGAAAGTTCTCTCTGTGTTAAAACGACGAATTTGAGGACTTGATTAGTTGAAAAATTCATAGCATTGAATCACATCTAGAACTAAGTATAAAAATATTATACATTTGCAGAAACGTTTGTAAAACCCTGCTAATGTTAACTTTAATCCAATCACTATTGACACATATTTTCATATTCTTTTGTAATTGAATATTACCTACAAACCTAATAGCATTATTAGTATATTGTATTAACACTGACGAGGAACTACAGCAAATAATAGTGATTAACGCAAAACTTTGCACTGGTTTAAAAGAATGGAATGGTCAGTATATTGAAAAGATGTACGAGAGACTATAGTAGATAGAATTATTTATAAATAAAATATTTATTGCATTAAAAGTAGAAAAATTACAATTTTCGAGTACACAGTACATAATAAACGTAATAGATATTTATGTTGTAAAACTTGTCGTTGTTCATCGATAACGATGTTTATTGTTATTTATAACACTAGGTACTAATTCATAATTCATGCATTTTACCCCCATTTTTTTTTGCCTCAAGACTCACACTAGATGGTCATGTTTTTCGTGATATCTTCAATCATTTTTGTTGTTTAGTTAGTTTTTAAAATTCGACGATGATACAGTCCGAAGGTACGCTAGAATCGAAAAATGAGCTTTCAGACAATTGGATTGGGTCAAAACTGTCCAAAAGCTTGTTTCTCGATGCCAACCAACTCCGCACCGCATCATCGTAGGAATTCACCCTGTATATTATACATATGTGTACACATGACGATTCCCATAAAAAAATAGCCAGATCCTCCTTTATTTTTCCTTCTTTGAAGGCACCTCAGATTTACGCCTGAGCTTTGACGCTACAGAGACTATAACCAGCACGCAAATCGATATGCTGCCGAGCTTCATTACCCATGGATTCTCCCTCAAGAAGTTTGCTATTAATAGAGTGAAGTCGTCGCTGAAACAAAAATAATCAAAAACTTTGACATAAGTTCTAAATTCATTGCTCTCGAGGTTCCTATTGCGTACTTAAAGTACAGTCATTGAGATGCATCGAAAGTTTGGTTTTTTGAGCTATGAATTGTTCTCAAGTTTATCAGATCACTTCCCACCGAGGGGTTAACCACTCGTCCGTCGACCGTACACCTGACTTCAAGATTTCAAAACTTCATGAAGTCAGCTGACTTCAACTGACTTCAACTGACTTTCAGCTGACTTCTGCTGCTTACTGACTCGTGACTTCAGCTGACTCACTGACTTCAACTAACTTCAGCTGACTTCAAGTGACTTCAACTGACTTTTCGGCAAGGTGTACACCTGACTTCAAGAGTGGTCAACCCCTCGCTTCCCACCATCAATTCGGTTAAAGAATTCTTTATGTTATCTGACCATTGCATCAGGCTAATAAACGTTTGACTTTATAATCTTTTTTGGAAAATTCGTCAGACTGATGATATGATGTGGATTGAAATTAGAATATCTGAGGAATCATTAGAAGCAGCATTTTGTTTTTGGATTGAAGACTTGACTAGAAAAAAAGCTGTCTGCAACTAATACTTCTTGTACCTTATTTGGTGGTAGGTGGATCACCCCTTAAGGGTTTATAATAGAAGTAAAGACCTACTATATAAACTGTAGTGCCTATAGTATAATTATTCAGTTCGTTTAGTATAGGAGGAAATAATGTCGATGGCTTAAAAAGCTGACCAAAATCAATAGGTATAGTCTTGATAAAGATAGGAAAGGACCACAGGAGGATAATCATTGTGAATGAATTTCAGCTGGAATTTGGCAATTTGAATCGAATATCTCATTATTGCTCATTGTTGTATTGATCTTAAGCTTCTTCTATCAGATATTATAACATCGGCAGGCATATTGAGTTCAAAATACGGTATAAGGATAATAATAAGTGGTCCGACGACTTTATCTTCTATTTGCAAAGCCGTTCACTTTGTGTTGTCGGCTCTGGAGACATCGGACCATTTATCGTTTCCATAGCGTCTTTAAAAATAGCTTTATTTAATACTGATCAAAGCTGTTGAATGATTATTTTTCTTTGATAACTTCTATGATAACTTCTATGAGTAAAAGACTTCTAACAAGTTTGACTGCATAAAAAGAGTCAATCTATTTTGTTAATCCTAAACTCGTGACATTCATCATTGCAAAAGAACTCTTAGCCGAAGGAATTGTTTTTTTTTCTCTGACTGTGATGAATTTTCTGATGAAAATATTTTATAGACTTCTGACGATCAACTTATCATTAATGCTGCATTGTAACGAGATACAAGAATTGAAATGCGGGTTGACTAACAAGTCGGTGATACTTACAAAGGACTTTGCGGTACCGGAACTTTTTCTCCGTGAGCATTTTTCCACCAGTCTTTTGCAAATGAGACGAAAGACCTGACGTCATACTTTGGAATTTGGTATCTGTACATTTTACCCTGTCGGAAGCTGTGAATAAAATGAATAAAATTATTCGAATTTCATTGCAATCAGTCAAATTCGTGTTTCAAAGTTACAAAGCTGTTTTATTTCAACTTGACGAATGAATAAACCACTCACAGGATGAAAGTCGGCACCTCGAAGACATTGAACCTTCTACCGGTCGATGAACCACTCGTCTGTTTGTTAACCCGCGCAACGTTCATCTTCTGCTTCAGTTCCGCTCCCACTGCTTCCCACACTGCACCCAGTCTCTGACAATCCACACAATCCGTACTGTAGCTGTTCGACGCATGGAGAAAAGAAATGTATCATGTTCCTGGTTCTAGATATTACTGTGTAACCAGTATGACAATCCAATAAAGATATGAGAAAAAAACACTCATCTGTGTCACAAATTTTTGAAAAATAGGCAATTCTGAAGAAAATTACGAAACAACTTACTAGGGCGGTCTTCAAAAAGGTCATTTTTGGAATTGAAAATGCACCCCCCCCCCCCTCCCTCCCTAGATCGATTCTAAATGGATAAATAAAAATCGTCACCAAATTTCAGCCTCCTAGCTCAACTAGAAGTCGTGCATGTAAGCGCTAACTTTTTCCCATCTGAATAACATTGGTTTTTGTCATACTTTTGGTCACTATTTTATTGCAACTGTAATAAGGCTTCAAAAAATCTGCAATTCACAGGACATGATGTCAGCCGTTTCTGTGACCTGTAAAAAAATCAACAGACCTCCAACATTATTTTCCAGGTTGCTGTATGGCGACGAAATTGATGTTAAAACTTTTTTTATGAGTATTGGATCTTATGTGCCAATTTGAACTTTTACTAGAATTTCACTGCATTCCGGTGCAATTATATACATACATTCAGGTGAATACGAGTTTTTCTATGAATTTCACCTCAATGCAGTGAAATTCAAGTAAAAGTCCAAATTGGTATAAAATCCAACACTCATAAAAAAAGTTTCAATCAATTTCGTCGCCATACAGCAACCTGGAAAATGATGTTGGAGGTCTGTTGATTTTTTTACAGGTCACAAAAACAGCTGACATCATGTCCTGAAAATCCAGATTTTTCGAAGCCTTATTACAGTCGCAATAAAATAGTGACCAAAAGTATGACAAAAACCAATGTTATTCAGATGGGAAAAAGTTAGCGCTTACATGCACGACTTCTAGTTGAGCTGGGAGGCTCAGATTTGGTGACGATTTTTATTTATTCATCTAGAATCCACCTGGGGGGGGGGGGGTCATTTTCAATTTCAACAATGACCTTTTTAAGGGCCACCCTACTACTTACAACATGATAAGCCAATCGCCGGTTGTAGCCCCGCTACTGGCTTGAGTGAGATGTTCGAAAGTCTCGTCGGTAAGTTCCTTGACGACGGGTTCCTTGTTATTTGTGAATGTTAGCAGCAGCTTTTCGTCATCAAATTTCGGAAGTAGCGCTAATATTGAGAAACGGAACGTAACTCGGTTGTTGTTACGGTTTAAACACTTGGATGTAAAAGTTCTTCAATTGTCGTTATTGTTAAACGTGGGAACCAACTGCTTACCCTCATAAAGCAACGGTATTCCTTGCCTGAAGAATACCAGAGCCGGTTCCTTGTTAGGACTGTATAAGCGCACCATTTGACTGCTGACCGCTTTCACCACCCAGGCCCCCAGCGAATCCACCAAATCCTCTCGCAGGTGGACAAGTTCGTTTTCAATATCGTCGCACTTCTCGCAATCCTTTTTTGCTGTAATTAAGAAAATTTATCACTGAGATTGTACGATAATCTATCATAAAATTTCTCAGGTCAGGTTACGAAAGATTGATATTTTTTTTAGCGGTCAGTTGACTACATCATCACGAGTAGCATATGGAAATATATTTAAAAAAAAAAAAAAAAAAATTGAGGAGTGGATTGAGATTGGAGAAAATATGATAAATATAGAACGACGAGAATAAAGAAAAATTGACAGTTGTTTTTCTTACTGAAATAAACGACGACATATTTTTCGGTTTTTATCAGGTTAAGAAGATCGTCGTCGTTGACTGTTTCTAGAGGTGAAGCTGCACACCCCCAGATTAATAAGAGTGGAATTAACCACGATGATCGTAACATTGTTGCGCTTCTGAATGATTTCGATTTATGTTGTATGGAATGTCTGTTGAATCTTCAAGTTTATTCACCGGCACTCAGAGTCAAGACTACTTCCTGCACGGGGTTTGACAGCGGTGAGCGGACAGACGACACGTCTGTTCCATCCACATCATGTATCCACATCCCGCACGGGCACGATGCACGCAAGCTTTGCGGTAAGTGCGGTAGGTGGATAAGAATCGAGAGCCGCCATATTGGATTCGATGAATCAAACATGGAGGGAATATTCGAACTTAAGAATCTTCAGCGCTGTGGCCTTCTTGTCTGCAACCGATTTTCTCGTGAAAAATAACGAGATTGGAATATGGGGGATTCCACGTCAAGTCGAACGGTCGATTTCCGTGACCCCTTTTGATCTGTTTGCCCTTTTACACAGTCGAAGTACACGCCCTACTGAAAATTTCCAGGTGGAAATCCATAAATATGTCAATGGATTTCCATGGAAACGATGGAAACCTATGTATAAACCATAGAACGTACAGAATCATGGGGAATCCATATGGATGACTTATGGCCGTGCTATAGAAATTCTGGTGGAAATTATATATTAATCTCATGTCCACCCATAGATTTCTCTTCTTGAAATCCATGTGATAGATTCTATGGATATCCAGGTAAATTTGGAGTGGATTCTTGTGGATGTTCCATGGAAATACATGGTTTTACATAGGAATAGCATAGTATACCTTGCACTGATTTTCCATGGAAACTGTCATAGGAAATCCACTGGATGACCTGTGGTCGTACTATAGAAATCCTGGTGGAAATTATGGATGTGTTCCAATTGGCAAGTGCGTGTCACGCACTTGCACTTGTGACGTCACGAGAGTTCTGATTTTCCCACTAGATCAGTGGATTTTCCCTAGTCGAAAACGACTTTCGTGACGTCACAAGTGCAAGTGCGTGACACGCACTTGCCAATTGGAACACATGCTATATATTAAATCTCATGTCCACCCATGGATTTCCCTTCTTGAAATCCATGTGATAGAATCTATGGATATCCAGATAAAATTGGAGTGGATTCTTGTGGATGTTCCATGGAAATACATGCTTTTACATAGGAATAGCATAGTATACCTTTCATTGATTTTCCATGGAAATTCATCGAAACCTTCATAGGAAATCCACTGGATGAATTGTGGTCGTACTATAGAAATCCTGGTGGAAATAATATACTGATTCCATGTCCACCCATAGATTTCCCTTCTTGGAATCCATGTGGAAGAATCTATGGATGTCCAGGTAAATTTGGAGTAGATTCTTGTGGATGTTCCATGGGAATACATGGTTTTACATAGGAATAGCATAGTATATCTTGCATTGATTTTCCATGGAAATTTATGGAAACCATCATAGGAAATCCACTGGATGACACATGGAATTTCTACAGGATTGCCATAACAATCCATGAACTATCCACATAGGTATGTTTTATTTTATTTCAAGTGTCCGTCATTAACGATTCAATATGTTTGTGGAATATCCGGGGATATTCAAGTAGCTCGATAGCTCAGTGGTAAAGTAATAGTCTACGGAAATGAGGGTCTTGGGTTCAAATCCCCGACTGGGAGTGACTTTTTTTTCTGTAAATGCACAAATAACGCCCTATAGGAATCTATAGGTAGCTACATAGGAATCCGGACTGAACCACTAGGGAAATCCATGTGATATTCTGAATGGTTTTCCACCTGGATATTTTCAGTACACATAGGAATCCACATTCAATATACATGGAAACCCATGGAATCTCATAGATTCCCAGTTCGAAATTCCGATGGGAAACCATGTAGTTGTGCATAGGAACCCATGGAATCCCATAGATTCCCAGTTCGAAATTCCGAT
>JAFFZH010014570.1:0-15572 GCA_018420115.1 Euura saliciscinereae
AAAACAAAATAATAATACTAAAAATAAAAAAAAAACTTCAAATAAATTAAAAAAATAAATAAATAAATAAAAGAAATAGAAAAGAAATTTTAACCAAATACAATAGCCACGAGTTGCCTTTGATACAGCAAAGTTTTTTGGTGCCCTGGAAGAAAAGAAAAAATAATAATAATAATAATTACGATGAATTTCTTTTTGTGTTTTGTTTGAAAGTTGTGAAAATAATGAGTAAATAAATAGAAACAGTTGATTTACGGGATAGCAGAAAATGATGAAATTTTGAACATGCGTATAAAATAGATAAGAGAGAAAAATAGAAATCAGGAAGATTATTTATTTATTTAAACTACTACTACTACTACCACTACTATTACTATTCTATCACTACTTCTAGCAGTGTAAATGTAATATCTCAATTATACACATGCAATTTGAAGAATTTCAGAACTATCTTACCTATTCGTAATGTAAAATAAAATACCTATTGAGAAAAAATTGATCGAGAAAAGCGAATAAAAAAAAAAAATGTTTTCACCCGACTACGATAAAATGACTGTATTTCGCCCCTGAAACGCGGGTCGAAAGTCGTCAATTTTGGACCAGAGGGAAGAAAAGTCGATTGCCGGGCAAAAAAGTGAACTTTTTTTGCCCGGTTGATCACTCCTCTTCCTTCTGGTCAGAAATTGACTACCTACTTTCCACCCGCGTTAGAGCGACGGAATATGGTCATTTTATCGAAGTCGGGTGAAAAATAGCATATGCCACACGGGAGGAGCGCGATTTTCCTCCCTTGTAGCATAATATACTATTGAATTCTCGGTGTACCCAGACACAACTGTACGTGTACATAAATACATAAACTCAAAAAGGAAATTAAAAAAAAAAAAAAAAACCCACGTATTTTAAAAAAAAATATTTTAAAAAAATAAATTAAATTTTACGGAAAATGAAAAAAAAAAAAATGTTTTCTTTATATCAAATCGTTAAATTAATTCCTCATCGTTGTATTATAAATCTGCATTACATAATTATGCTTAATATTATCAACTTACGGGAAATGGGGCAAAAACGTTTGAACAAAGTTGTATGTGCGGTGTGCTATACATTATGTAACATACCTATTTCACGTTTTAAACAATCATCACCCTAACGACACTGTTCTATTCTATTCTTTTTATTTTATATTTTTCATTCTTTTTTTTTTTCATTATTATTATATTAATAATAATTAGTTGATAATTTTTACTCTAAATACTATTTAAATTATATATACATAATACGAAAAATCCATGATAGATCTCTCAGCTGATTATGGCTATTATTATTATTATTATTATTATTATTATTACTATTACTATAAAACTATTTTCATTTTATATAATGCATACATATTAGAGAAAGGAAAACGAACAGCTTGACTTTATTTAAAATCCTGAAAAATTTCAATTTTTCGCACTACGTAATCGACACACTTTCGCACACTGGGGGGTGGTCTCGTTGTACCAATCTTTTTTCATATCTTTGATCTCGATATTTATCGATTGAAGTAAGGGGAAAAAAAAGCTTGCAGATTTAGGAAAAAAATCTCTTGTACTATCTTCGATGTGAAATTTTTATCAAGCTTGCTCTGTATCGCTGCAATGCTAACGATTATTTCAATTTTGCACAATGGTATAAGATAATTGAGAAAAAATTAAAAAAAAAATAAAAAATCATGCGGTTCAACGAACTTAACATGTGATACAAAGAAATTTAACTATTCTAAATTATGTTTAACTAAATTCAATTCTTTCAATGTTTATTAATTATGTTACGCGTTTATGATCAATGATCTGTGCGGGGAGAGGACTAAATTCTCAACCCTGAAATTTTGCTGAATATTTATTCCAGCTAGATTTTTTCGAATAGTTTTTTTAATAGGACATTATGCATAACGATTTGTATTGAAAAGAAAAAAAGAAACAGAATTTGATCATTTCTGTAAATACGATACAATATGCAATTATTTTTACGTGCATAAATGGGGAAAAAGGTTTACTACCGCATTTATGCACGTGTCGTATTTCCCATGGCTCTGTGCGAATACAATGATTATTCAAATTTGAATGAAATTATAGAACTAATAACGTATGATTATTCATTGTACCATCATCATACATAGTTGTTTAATATTTAACGGAAAGTTAAGTGAAGAAAAAATACGTCTTATTTGTTAGAAACATGGAACACACAAAAGCACACGTATACATACATTATACATACACACGAAAAATGACAAGTGAATGCAACAATTTCATAGTAGGCTTGTGATTAAATTAATGAATTATTATTATTAATATTATTATTATTATTATTATTATCATTATTATTATTATTATTGAAAATTACAAGAAAACCATGTATAAAGAGAACAAAATATGAAGAAAAGAAAAACATAAAAAGAAAATGATTGCTTTCCATATGCAAAATATACTATTGTAATTATCTCGTTAATAAATTGTTTTTTTTTTTTTATTCAAAATCTTGTGTCCCACCATTAGGATAATCTGAATTTTGATTTGCTTTGTATCCTGTCCATATCCTGTAAGCATGTTCCGTGATACCTGCTTCCATAAGATTTTTAGATTATTTAAGATTACTGTATTATGGGCTGATTTTTCGTACCAAAACCTCAGTCCTCAGACTAGTCAATTGATAAGGCGAAATTGAATCTGCAAACTGCCAAAAAAAAAAATTGAAAAAAAAACTCATATTAATAAAAAAAAAATTATAATATTTGAGAAGAGAAAAAAAACAAAACCATGTACAATGAAGTATTTTTTTTTTTTTTTTTTATTTGCCAATTTATTGTTGATATCCAAGAAGCTATTGACACAAATAAACGGTTGCAGTGATTTCAATGTGATCTCAAAGTGGTTTGCAACAATTCCGAAAGATTTGAAGCCGTCTTAAGAGCATGCTACACTCATTTTTTACTCTTTTTACCGACCTTACCGGGTTTTCACTGATAGCAAAGCCTACGCGTCGCGAGCGCGGAAAACGAACCCAGAGTGCAATTCTAAATGGAATTCCGAAGATATATATCGGAAAACTTTTTTGTTTCATGCAACAATGAAGACGTATTCTTGAAAACTGCACAAACAATTACCATTTTGTGCAGTTTTCAAGAATACGTCTTCATTGTTGCATGAAACAAAGAAGTTTTTCGATATATATCTTCGGAATTCCATTTAGAATTGCACTCTTGGTTCCTTTTCCGCGCTCGCGACGCGTAGGCTTTGCTATCAGTGAAAACCCGGTAAGGTCGGTAAGAAGAGTAAAAAATGAGTGTAGCATGCTCTTAAGGAGGTTTCGCAGTAGAAATAGGAAATGACAGAGGACCGTGAAGTTTCTAAACGAGATTGTTCTTATCAAATGAAGATTTTATGAATTCTTTCAAATTTTTTGTCCGTGGATTTTGGCAGAAAACAATTAATGAAAATTTTGAGTTTAACATGGGCTCTTATGGGAGCGCGCCTTTGAAGCTGAACAAAAGTATGTTTGGAATATAACAGCCGTTAAAGGTTGAAGGATATGGAAGATCAATATATTTCCGATGATGATATCCAAAAAAAGTAGTACCTCACCGTTTATTTCATTAATAAACAACCGATAGAAAGTTGCAAAGCGCAGATCGTGCGAGTGAGGTTATGAGGTTGGCGACAGTGCTGGTTGAGAGCCTCGGAGCATTAGCGCGCCATCTTTGAACGCGGTAACCGGAGAAATATCTAAAGACTCGTTGAAATTTTGTTTTTATTGTTTCTGTCATACGAAACGCTCACTATCGTATGATAGTAAGATTTTTTCTTTATAACCGGCCTTTCCACTTGTCCATTTTTGAGGTGAGTGTCGTTAACACGATTTGTTGGTTATGTCTATTAGTACCCACTTCGTATAGTCAAAGGAACGGTCGGTAAAGAAGATATTTTCCCTGTCCCCTGGCCCCGCAATCGAGGGGCTGCGGAACCTCCTTAAAGTGATTTCATCCGATTCCCAAGGGATTGCAATTCGAGAGACTTGCGATTTCATTGAGTGAATAGCGCCTCAAAAAATCTTCTCCTGATTTTTGTTTATTTATTTATGGGGCCATTCAAATACTACGTCACGCTGTTTTCGGCCATTTCGGACCCCCCCCCTCCCCCACATCACACATCGTCACGCAGTTTTTTACCCCCCTCTCGACGTGATGTGACGACTTCGATTTCAACTCCCCCCCCCTCACCTTCGTATATTTTGAAATTTGTCCGAGAATTTGTCAATATTTTGAAACTCGCACCATGGCTGTCGGTAAAAAAAAGCGTGACGTGACGCTGCGAGTTTGTCCCCCACGCCCCCTCGTCACAGGTCATCACAGTGAAGCTTACCCCCTCCCCCCCCTAAGAGCGTGACGTAGTATTTGAATGCTCCCTATCTGCGTTGAACAATATTTTTTTCCTGTACGATCATTCAATCTACTCCAAAATATCTACAATTGTAGTAGTTCAAAAATTTTAGAATGTCGATAGGCGGCGCCACCGACCGATATGGCTGCTAGCTGGAGGCACTGTCATTGGTTCGATCCAAGCTGTCAACTGTCATCGCTGTCAACGTCTGATTCTCATACCGGGTGAACAGTCAACAGACTGCAATTTGAAAATAAACATCGTCACGTGTTATCGCAACTGAATTCTGAAACATAATAAAATTAAACAACACGAACAGATGCTACGTCGTGACCAGATCGCGACGATGAGAGAAGAACGATCTTTGCTCGTTGCAAACTATACAATATTCTTCTTTTTTTTTTTTAATCAAAGATAAACAAACAAATATGAAAATTGAACAAAAACTAAAAGAACGATACTTTTGAACAAAATTTCAATAAAATTGTTGGTCCTATTATACCCTATAATTTAAGCCTCGATTTTATGAATAAATAACAGATAAAAAGTATAATATGGCGTCGTCGATTGAGATTGTCAGATCGGTCGGATCCGTCAGAAAAGTCTGACACGACGTTCTGGCATCTGGGTTTTAGGTTATGTGCGATAGATTTAATACGCCCCTGTTTCCGATACGATAAGAGATTCAGTTCTCAAAGAACCACGAAGCATATGCCACAGGGACACAATGAGTATATTAAGAAAGAGGTATGTGAACAATAAGCTCTACTACCTTCAACAAGACGGGAATTAAAATTAAAATAACGAAGACGGCATTCCCCAATTTATAGGTTAATCGACTATGACGAAATCACGAAAACCGATGAGATAGATATTTCAAATCTCCGAAGATTATGCTTTCACGGTAAGTGGAACCGTTATCGACATAAAAAAGTCAGATTCAGGTTCTCAAAAACCCTTTTTGGCACCCTAAGGCATCCCAGACGAGGGCGGATTGCGACCGCTGTGCTGGAAGTTGTTGCTAAATTATCTACCGCCGACGAAAGCCAGCTGGTCAGAGACGCTGACGAGGAAGAGGGAACTGTACAAAACTTTTATAGGTGAGTGATAACGGCCCACCGAATTATTTTACCATCTTTAACTGCGTTAAATCGATCTATAATAAAATCCAGAGGATTTAATCGTCATGCCCGGAGAATCCGACAACGACGGCGACAGAGTCGACGTCACGTTCGACGATCATCCGCTGAATTTAAACCCGGACAGCAAATGGCAGACTTTTTTTAAGGACAACGAAGTACTTTTGCAAATTGACAAAGACGTCAGGTCGGTCTGATCATTGTCACTGTTTTAGTAATCGACGGTTTTCGTTATAAAATATTCTCTTGTTTTCGTGAAAAGACGCTTGTGTCCGGATATATCGTTCTTTCAACAAGGTACCGAGTACCCTTGCACTGCTGTGGTCAACGCCAGCGGAGTTAAACGCCTTCATCGAAGAGTCCAGCACACAGTTCTGAGAAGCGCTAATGTGGAGAGAAAGGGATTGGGTATAACGAAGGTAAATATCAGACGATAAACGAGAGTCTACGAATACACGAAATCTGTGATAACTGTTCCTTTATATTTTCATTGTTACGGAGATCAGCAGGTAATATATCAAACGATATCGATTCATTGGTTGTATTTTTGTCTCAAGCTTAAGGTGAAATGAAAGTCACGTGACCTCGATATGATTTACACTTGGAATTTTCAAACGCTATTTTCTCAGCCAAAACACATTCGATTGATGTGAAATTGATATCAGTGACGTAGAAAAAGTGAATGAAGGGCCTGCCAATCGCGGATTTTCGAATATCGAAAGACATAATCAGAATTTTGTGTAACAATATTGTTCTGTAACCCAAGGAGGTGCTGCCCCTCGTGGAGAGAGGCAGCACTTCCTTGGATTACAGAACAATATTGTTAAAAAACTGTTATTACGTATCGATTTTCGAAAATCCACGATTGGCAGGCCCTTCATTCAGTTTTTCTGCGTCACTGATATCAATTTGACATCAATCGAATGTGTTTTGGCTGAGAAAATAGCGTTTGAAAATTCCAAGTGTAAATCATATCGAGGTCACGTGACTTTCATTTCACCTTAAGTCTTCCTCGTCTAATGCAACCTTTTTTCGTTTACTATTTTAGATAGCGGTATCCGTGAGAAAGGCTGTAGAAGATTACGCTCCGCTTTCCGAGGGCGGAGAGGCTCATTGGGAAGTTTTAGAACGGATTTTATTCATATACGCTAAACTAAATCCTGGCCAGGGATACGTTCAGGGTATGAACGAAATCGTTGGTCCGATTTATCACGCCTTTGCTTGCGATCCAGACTGGCAGTGGAGAGGTGAGACGGTCTCGATGTCCATTCAGGGATTCGAATTCCGACAATACCGATGCTTTTTTTTTACAGAATATGCAGAGGCGGACACGTTCTTCTGTTTCACAAATTTGATGGCGGAGATTCGCGACTTTTTTATCAAGTCTTTGGACGAAGCTGAGTTCGGAATCAACTCGATGATGAGTAAATTGACGAAACAAGTCAAAGACAACGATCACGATGTATGGCTACGCTTGCATCAGCAGGAATTATGTCCTCAGTACTACAGCTTCAGGTCGGGAGACCTAAGATTTTTTCATATGAGAATATCGGAGATTGAACCACCCGCAACGAAATTGTAATCACCGCGGTTTTCCAGGTGGTTGACGCTTCTTCTGTCTCAAGAATTTCCGCTACCCGACGTAATGAGAATTTGGGACTCGTTGTTTGCGGATGAGAACAGGTTCAGCTTTCTCATCCACATCTGTTGCGCGATGATATTGTTGCTCAGGGACCAACTGTTAGCCGGTGATTTTGCCACTAATGTTAAACTGCTCCAGGTGAATGAAGATCGGAATTAGGTGATGAGAAAGACGATGATAATTATTTGTACATTCGTTCGTATTTATTTTTACAGAATTTTCCCTCCATGGATATTCAGATTGTGCTTTCGAAAGCCGCTACTCTTGCTGGAAAAACTTTGAACCTCAGTTCTCCATAGACAATCGGCTTCTTTCGAGTACCTATTGTCACAGAGAAAGAATAATTACAATGTACTGGTATGAAAGAGGGAGAAACTTGGAAGTTACAGGAATTTGAGCAACGACTTATGTGGATGTATTCGATGGGTCTTCATATCTATATTGTCTAAAATATGATATAATATACATTAATTACACCTATAAATAATATAGAATATACACTCGAATCATGCCATGATTAGTGAATACTTGTAATTATTGCAATTACTAGCTCGGCATGTGTGGAATATCATGTTAAGGTGAAATGAAAGTCACGTGACCTCGGTATGACTTACACTTGGAATTTTCAAACGCTATTTTCTCAGCCAAAACACATTCGATTGATGTGAAATTGATATCAGTGACGTAGAAAAACTCAATGAAGGGCCTGCCAATCGTGGATTTTCGAAAATCGAGACGTAATAACAGTTTTTTAACAATATTGTTCTGTAATCCAAGGAAGTGCTGCCCTCTCTCCACGAGGGGCAGCACCTCCTTGGGTTACAGAACAATATTGTTACACAAAATTCTGATTATGTCTTTCGATATTCGAAAATCCACGACTGGCAGGCCCTTCGTTCAGTTTTTCTACGTCACTGACATCAATTTTACATCAATCGAATGTGTTTCGGCTGAGAAAATAGCGTTTGAAAATTCCAAGTGTAAATCACATCGAGGTCACGTGACTTTCATTGAGCTCCGGTTGAAGAAAATTTGTCAAACACAATCATTTCAGGGATTAAATAGGTATATGAAAAAATTATCGTTTATTCTCAAACGCCTTGATCCTGGCAGTTGAATGGAGCTTTTGAAAGTGCACAAACTCCCGACAAGATAATAAATTAATGAGTTTGAATTACTCAACGGAGTCTGAAGAATTTTTTGGTAAAATATTGAATGTATATTTAGATTTTACTCTCTCGAATAATCAACACGCAATGATGATAGACAAAAACTCTCATATCCTATCGTAAAATGATTATTCCGGACTGATAAATAATGAAACTTTATACATATTATATTACAAAGTACCGATTAAAAAGTAAGGAATTATATTGTGTATAACGTTTATCGAAAATTTAGATTTGTATGTTATTTTTGTAAAAAAAGAAAAGAAGAAAAACAATTTTTCAATGTAATTGATGATAATTTCTTTGTTCCTTTGTATGAATAAAATGACGATGTTATATTTCAAGGAATACTTCATTACACAAAAATTCCTGCAACCGAATGATTTCGATAGTTATTGCTATAAGTAGGTGATGGCTGAGAACGATTCTCGTCGGCAAATTGGAGTATTAATTTTGAATAATAATAATGCCCTAAAGTTATCAATAAATTGTTTAAACAAAATATTATTTAACAAATTCTCTTGTAACGTTATTTTTTTTCCATCTCAAATAAATTCCCTAATTTTTCGGAACACACATGAATTTTTAAAGAATTTTGTCACTATTTTGAAATTTCCGTTTTCAAAAATTTGTAAAGGCTGTATTTACGTAACTATTTGTTCCACGCTCCGGAAACTTCGGAATTGTAATCTACATCGTTTTCACAAAAACATATCCAAAATTCATTTTTTTTTTCATTTTTCAAAATTTGGAAATTTTCGAAAATGGAAATTTCAAAATAGTCGACAAAATTCTTAAAAAATTCATGTGTATTCAGAAAAATTAGGGCATTTATTTGAGATGAAAAAAAATAACGTTACCAGAAAATTTGTTAAACAATGTTTTGTTTAAACAATTTATCGCTAACTTTTGGGCATTCTTATTATTCAAAGTCAATACTCTGATCGTCTTGATTGTGGTTGATTTTTTTTCCCGATTTTTATCTTATCCCCAAGTACCTAATATTGTACGGCCAATACATCCTTAAAAACTCCTCTTTTTAACCGTATGTTAAAAAGCGATTGAAGTCAGAGTTTTTCGACCGGGGAAATGAATATAAAGTAAAAACTCGCAGCAGGGAAAGAAACTGACAATCAGAAAGTGCTGATTATCTGAATAAATTCTGTCAATATTGTCACATCTGTAATGAAAGTTTGACTTTGTAATGCCTGTAGAGAGGTGCGCGTAACCGGCGGACAGTTACTAGCGCATGCGCACATCGCGATTGCTACACTTTACGCCCAAGGGCGAAAAGTCACCGAGTGTAGAATACAATATTAAGGTGAAATGAAAGTCACGTGTCCTCGATATGATTTACACTTGGAATTTTCAAACGCTATTTTCTCAGCCAAAACACATTCGATTGATGTGAAATTGATATCAGTGACGTAGAAAAACTGAACGAAGGGCCTGCCAATCGTGGATTTTCGAAAATCGAAAGACCTAATCAGAATTTTGTGTAACAATATTGTTCTGTAACCTAAGGAGGTGCTGCCCCTCGTGGAGAGAGGCAGCACTTCCTTGGATTACAGAACCATATTGTTAAAAAACTGTTATTACGTCTCGATTTTCGAAAATCCACGATTGGCAGGCCCTTCATTCAGTTTCTCTACGTCACTGATATCAATTTCACATCAATCGAATGTGTTTTGGCTGAGAAAATAGCGTTTGAAAATTCCAAGTGTAAATCATATCGAGGTCACGTGACTGTCAAATTAAATCTTTCTTTTTGCAGGTGTGACAAAAAGTGTATCACACGATCACACCCCTCGTTTCTCACAGTGACATGCAGAGCTCGTATTCTTTACCCATTGCAGCGATTGCAGTGATCTATCAAAATGAAATGTTATTTTAATTTTTTACCGTGTCTCTGATCCTTCCGTGCAAGGTATGGCTAATTGTGCCGAGGTGAGAAACTTTCGTAGTAATTGATTGTGAGAACGAATAGATGACCGATGAGGCGTGAGGTGTGACCGCATCGTAAAATTGAACTGTTTCTGCGCTTTTTGATTGATTATCGATCCCTGCTCACTCTTTAAATTACGTTACGTACGGTTCGGTTGGGAATGTCGAAATCAGTTCGCTAAATATGCAACAGAAACTGGAATGGAAAAAAATATGGATTCTCAGAGCTGACTATATGTGATAATCGTATTACAACGGATGGCAAATTCATTCATTGCACAAAGAGAATGCGAGATGATGATTACATGATTGCTATAATTACTGGATTAATCAAGCCCTTTTGTTGATAGCGGGTTCCGCGAAACTCTGGATTTCATTTAATTTCATCTAGTTTTGTCTCTCGACTCAGAATCTCAATCTCTTCAATCGCGATTGTTGGGGTGGACGCGTGTTGCTGATAAGAATTCCTAATGAGGGATTCAGAGATACCGTTTTCGTTATCCTAGTTATCGCAATATTCCCTTTGTAACGTTTCCTAATAAAACAAGCGAGTTTGGGCTGACTATGAGCCAGCCTTCGAACTTCCCGTTATTTATTTTGTTCTCAGCTATTTTGAAATTTGTATATATGACCTCAGATTCTTGATCAGCGGTTCAAAAAACCTTCGAGTACAAATTTCCGTAAGATTTCGTATGTTCTTAGTGTTTTTCCCAGCAAATCGGACTCGCCATTTTGAATTTCGCTAATCTGACTTCAGATTCGTGATCAGTGACCCAAAAAACCTACGAGTATCAAGTTTCATCCGAATCGAAATGTTTTTAGTTTTTTTGCAGCATATCGAATACGCCAAATGAAAATTTTGCAAAACTGACTTCAGATTCGTGATCAGCGATCAAAAAAACCATATGGTACCAAATTTCATTGAAATCCGTCGATTCGTTCTCAAGATATCGTCATTTTTGTTGTGTTTTTTAGAATCTTGTTATTTGAATAGTTCAAAAAGTACTAATCCGATCAAAGCCAAAATCTAATCAGTTCTAAGTTAAGAAAAGCCCCGTCGATTGAGCCCTATTTGATCAAAATCCGCGAACTCGTTCTCGAGATATCGCGCGGACAAAAATGTGGTCACATACACACACCCAGACGTCAAACTGAAAATAGTCGGAGGTGATTCTTTGGACCTCGAAACGTGGAGATTTAGTGAAAACTCAACTTTTCATTTTCGGATTGATCACAATAAGTTCCTTTTTTCTCTGAAAACAGAGAAACGGGAAGTTAAAAAAAAGTACCTAATTGAAACTGGAATCGTAGAAGTCACTGATTCTTTGCCCATTAGAGTTTTATCTCCAATTTCGACAACAGTCCAAAGTTCCTCGAATACTCAACTTTCTCAAACTTGCTCATGAATTTGAAAAAAAATCATGTTTACTTTGCACGTTGTCTAGTTCGCAACGCCCTTTCGTTCTCCGGGTGGGAGAGTGTTGGTATTTAAAATAAAATTAAGGTCATAGCTTGAAAAGTGTTTTCAAAAGTCAAATGCAAATGCGAAAAGGATACCGAAGCCGAATGTGCCTTTCGTATAGAAATTGGACTCGCTGCACAGGGGTCCGTCTTTGCATACGCGTAGCTATACCTCGCGTACCATTATGCATAGTCGCATTCATCTTTCCCTCTATACCTCTACCCATACATAGATCAACGCTCGGACTCGACTGTGTATAATTAATATGTATGTAGGCAGTCGTAGTAGATACGTATAAACGCCTCGTTCTGCCGTTGGTGCGAATTTTTACGGTCTCCTTTTCTTACACACATCGTTCATATAATTAATTATGTATGCGGGTTGAAATATTGTTTAGAAAGGTACCTTCCATATAACCCCGTCAAACAGATTCTTATCTCCGAAGGAACTTTGGGATTGTCTATTTTTTTCACTCTCACAGCATATATATGTAGACGGTCGAATCCGTTCTGAAATTTAATCGCTTACTGCGAATCTCCGAATGCTCCAATTATGGAATTAATTGATTACGTCGACCGACTGGATATTATAACCAGAATCGTACAATTGATCGATGCTACGGAAAAAAGTTTCATACAAAAGTTGTAGCGGACAAAATTTCCTGCAACTTTTGTCACAGTCGACTTTTCGTTTAACTCAAAAATGACTGAGTTATTTGAGAAAAACTGTGTATGTCCATCATTTTTCTTTTCACGTGGCACGTTTTGTTGGCTCTAGTTTGACGATTGAATAAAAAGTCAGAATTGATAAAGAAAACTTCCTCCCTTTTTATTCTCCGCGAAAATAAAAATCTCTAGATAATTTATATAAATATGTGCATAACGCAGAGCCGGTCCTAAGGGCGCGACACGTGTCACGCATCCTACCAAGACGCCGGGCCCTACGACCGTGATGATCGCTGATTTATGTGGTATTGTGCGTTAAAACCCCCTTTGCTACAGAGCGCAGGTACGCGAAGGTATACATAATACAAATACATATATACGATGGTTGATGCCTTCGTTTTCTTTTTATCATTGTCAACCCCGCACGCATTTATGTTGGGGCAACAATGTCCGTGGTGTATGTGCCGCTGACCGTGCCGAATCGCGTCTCTCGTTTATATAGCCATAGATACATATATGTGCAGCTTGTAAATGGTCACTGCACATAAAAAAATAGTCGGATAGGAATAAACGGAGGAAAAAGAAACGGGAAAACCTCCGAAGATTCAGAAAAAAAATTTCATTTCGTGGGCGGACTTTTATAGCAGTTGATTGCTTGATTTATAATCTCACTCCGCGATGTCCTGATCCCCGAGGTCTGCCTAAACTTATTCCTTCAGCTCCTGCTGCACTCAATTTCGAACGAATACTTCACATACCTACATGCGACCCCCCTCCAGCCCCCAGCCAAAGGGCAATCAAACTTTGATTAAGGAGATCCTGCAAAAACTGGGGTAACCCTACCGTCTGCGTCACCGCCCTCGTCGTAAACCCGGAGTAAAATCTCTCTTTCGGCTAATCAGAGGAGAGAAATTTTTACGAACCCCAGATCCCGTCATTAAAGATATCTTCAAGAATGGCCGCCAAATGATATAATGACCCTAAATTATGTTTCCATTCTTTGATTGTCTTCGGATCCACCTCCATGCTCACGATGCCGGAACCTTCGGCCCGGCCTGCGAGCTTCAGGGGACCAGAACATATTTTCGTACTCGTATAAGGACAGGAGACACGGGGAGCTTTGTTACCCTGGAGAAAACAAGCCAATCCCTGTCCAGAGACTGTGAACTGGAAGCAAAATTCTCGGTTTGTATTGTGTCTTTCGAATTTTTCGTGTTCCAGGAGTTCAGAGTAGGAGATGAAAGCGGTCAGTCGGACAGACTGAAGGGAAAAGGTGATAAGCTCATGCAGGCTCTGCTTTAGGGCGTCCCAGCCCAGTTCCCTGCGTACTGGTCAGTCAATTATATTCGGTTCATTTGAACCGCTTCACAGACCCGCAAGTTCGCCGTGGAGAGAGAGGAAATTCAATTTTCCTTTGCCCTCTGCAGTTCTCGAAATTCTCTGTGCCACGTGCTCTTCAATCAACCAAAATGGTACAACCGCGTATGGCTAAGGGAATACCAAGCGATTCGCAACTTTCCTAATGAAATGCACTCGCCTTGGTTCACATCTCAGTGTGAAGAATTGAATATTGAATTGTTTGTAGTTGAATCAATGGCTTTGACTATCACAGCACTCTTCGCCTATAACGGTATCGATCGAAGCCGCCGATTCTTAGATACGATTGCCGTTTTATTATATCTGCTTTGGTAAACCGTAATCCTGAGACTGGATGGCCAGGTACGCGATTAATCTTACCGTACACATACCAACGTTACGTCTTATCCCGACTATACATAGAGTTATGAAGTTGACGAATGTGCTAAGATCACCTAATGGTGACTGGCAAATTGTTCGCCAGCGCTCTCAGAGGTGGTCTTTTATACTCAGCTGGGACCTGGCTACTCCGGACCTCTTCGGTGTGACTCCGAGGTCGTCTTCATAAATGCATGGTTGAACCAGAAGAATTGAAGATAAAATACTCGATTTTGACGTTCTTCTGTCGAAGTGTGGACTCCTCGATCCGTTCACTTTAATTTCTTCATCTCTAGGAGCCTGCGAGTGAGGTGAGTTCTGACAACGAGTTCGTTGGTGGTCCATCCGCAGTGTCATATCAAAGATGATAATCTCGCCCGTAAGAATATTGTCGGTCTTATCTGACGCCAGGCAGTCAAGCGTCTATATCTACAACCTGTCCGTTGTTTGTATCATGAAGATGGTAAGTATGTACTACGAGCGTTACAAGCCGATTGCATTAGCCATCCATCGCTTGGTTCGTTACATAATAACTTGAGAACGTCGATTATAGATTATCGTTCGTCGATACCTGCACGCGGCAGTCTTTGGCCGCGCCGCCAAAATGCCAGACCATTCTTTTCACCGACCGGAATAGAGAATTCGATCACTTCTGATCCTCCTTATATCTATCAGTCTCTCGATTTCTCTTCGCGGATGTCGATTAATTCGGTGGAATGAGTATCTTTCGCGCCCGGGGATCCAGCAGCCGAGAAAGCGGTCATTAATAGTGCGCCGATAATGATCAAGCCGTTTTGGTACGACATATACCATGAGATATTTGTATTATTCGTTTCATATGCGGCAAAGGCGGCGGCGGACTTAAATGCCTAGTCACTACCCAGTACCTTGTGTATCCCATGAGAAAATGACGCTGTGACCACGGATACCATGGATGTTCTCTGGTGTGTCGGTGCTGTTGTATCCACACACTCGTACGAGTAAAACCTACGCGTACGGTATGAACCCCCTGACGTTGGACAGAAAGATGTATGACTGAAAATACTGTTGAGCTTTACACGGTCCTTAGAACGCACTGCGCGGACGTATTAATCTTACCACGCGTCAATAATCAACGATTCAAGAGACTCGACTGCACCGTAATGGGTTACACCTCAACGTGGACGCGGGGCCCCAAAGCCACCCAAGATATTTTTCTTCTTAGAAACCTCTCTCTACCCGTATCATCATCCCGATGCCGCAATCAATGCTCACAACCGTTCATGAGCAGAGGTATCCTATGTGCACATCTGTGTCTCTGCATCTTCGGGATTCGGCGTTATCACCATGATGACACATCATGAAAAATAAGAATCGAATTTCAAGTCAACACCTCTGTTCCCATGGTGGCCACTGG
>JAFFZH010014570.1:15582-40115 GCA_018420115.1 Euura saliciscinereae
CCACTGGTCAGGGGAAACCGGGAAGTCGGGTAAAAGTCAGGAAATCCAAAAAATCAAGGAATTTTATGCGAACCACAGCGATTTTTCTTCTTCTTCGCGAGGAAATCTCAATCATTGGGTCTGGTAGCAAAACTTGTATAGATTACAAATAATAAAGTATTCTCAGCATTGGTTCGGAGCATTATCTATTACATACTTGGATAGCCACTAATTCGGCCAGGAAAAAGTTATAATCTGGTCGGGAAACCGTGGACTTTATATCCCGTTTGATTTTCGAACGTTGATTCAAGTCTGAAGTTTTCTGGTTGTTTGCTACACGTTTGTAGATTTTGGGGAGGGTTCGAGAGACCGTGACAGTACCGACAAACAGAACAAATCCATTTATAGATCCTGCAGCATGTACATACGTGGTTCCGGAGCTCGCATCGATCAGACTATTAGAAGAACATCGGTGCCAACTGTGTGATAATACCAATGTCGAGTCTAATTGGGAGAACGATTCCATCTGTGGATATTTGCTCCGCGGCCAACCGCGTGGTTCAGAGTTTCAGACTGACGATGAAAGAATTAATCTCTTATCGAAGGGTTGCGCATATGCAGCGACTGCAGACTCCTATTACACTGCAATAGTCGTTTATTGATGTTCGTTCGACAGAGTTCCGAACGTGCTACTTACATTCGTTTATTTATGGGGTTGGCGAAAATTTACATTTTTACCGGATTACGCTCGTACACGGAGCTGGGGGATGCCCGTAAGCACGAATGTAACCAAGAGAGGCTTAGCAGTTGTTACATCTGTAAATGAAGCCCCCATGCAGCATGGAGAAACTGACAGTCGGTGTACATAACGAACCGGCGATACCGTACTTCACCCAAAAAGTTTTCTGAACATTGACCAGAAAGACATAATTCGTTCCAAAATGTCATTATACAACTTTTTTCTGTTTCTAATGGCAAAAGGGCGTTTTTTTTCTGGAATATGACCCAGATTTTCTAAACATATCCAGGATTGCTCTATATTTGTCTATACATTGATATATTAATATGATATGAAAGACTGTTACAAATGTTGGTATAAGTTTTAAAGTATTAATAAAAAAAGTTAACCTACAAAATTATTGTTGTGCCATTTTGCCCCTCCGAACCCAGCTCCCACGGGGGCTGTGGATTCTAGAAGTCTTTCGATTCCACGGATCTCGGATTTTGCATTACATTCATAAAGAAAAACCAGTGTTCGATACGCGAGGCCAAACTCACTTCTTGCGCACTGCTCGTTTGGCCTCTTGTATCGAAATATACTATTTCAAGCGATTGCAATGAAAAAATTTCATATGCCCTTTTGCCAGAAAAATCGCCTTTTCCTTCTGTCATTAGTCGCGCGATATGTAACGCAATTAGCCCTTAAGGTGAAGAGAAAGTCACGTGACCTCGACATGACTTACACTTGGAATTTTCAAACGCTATTTTCTCAGCCAAAACACATTCGATTGATGTGAAATTGATGTCAGTGACGTAGAAAAACTGAATGAAGTGCCTGCCAATCGTGGATTTTCGAATATCGAAAGACATAATCAGAATTTTGTGTAACAATATTGTTCTGTAACCCAAGGAGGTGCTGCCCCTCGTGGAGAGAGGCAGCACTTCCTTGGATTACAGAACAATATTGTTACAAAACTGTTATTACGTCTCGATTTTCGAAAATCCACGATTGGCAGGCCCTTCGTTCAGTTTTTCTACGTCACTGATATCAATTTCACATCAATCGAATGTGTTTTGGCTGAGAAAATAGCGTTTGAAAATTCCAAGTGTAAATCATAGCGAGGTCACGTGACTTTCATTTCACCTTAAACTTGTTTCGATGGATCCTCTTCTTGGTCTACTCGAAAGATGAAGTGACTGATACGATGCAGTAGGTCTCGATCGTTTGAGCCCACCGGCACTTGTTAGAAACAGATAGGGGTTCCCGAGGGATATTTGTATTAGCCATTTCGCTCATCATCACGCACCCCGCGGTGCATTCTGGTCCGGAGGGGATCGCAGGTCACGGTGGCACATGTCGGATTCTAGCGTTCGCGCGTATCTGTGTCATCGAGGATACTTAACACCCCGAGTAAATGAAACTTGCGGATTTAACCCCCGATAAATGCGGGTTTTAATTTACACGGAGAAGTATAAAAGGATCGGCGAGTCGGAATGCAAATTTGACGGAAGGAGATGGGAAGAAAGAGTTCCGCATCTCCCCCTTTTTCACTTTCTGCGCTTGTTCTCCGCGTAATGTTACTCATTTTCAAACTTCCTTCCTGTCAAACCGCGTTTGAGCCGCAAATTAACCCGACTGCGTTCCGAGACTCGGGGTTGAAAATAAATGCGAGATAAAAGATAAAAAGATACGCGATGAGAGATGGAAGATAAACGATAAAAGAGCCTCGAGGCGGGGGTCTTACTCCCTCATTAGCGATATTCACAATCGATTGAACCTTTCCGGGTGCTTTTATATTCTGCTAATTGTTTTCATGAATAATTCCGACTAGGTAGAGATCTCCTGGGTTTTATTTAGTCTCGGGAGACTCCACGCGTCGGGGTTCCTTTCCGTTTACTCGTTTCTTTTCATTTATCCGTATTTCCAGCTTCTGTGTTACCCAATAATCGAATAATAACTTCCCTCTATCTACAGGGCTGCTTTACGCTATCGGCTACGGAACCTAATTTATATTGCTTGTTTAGCAATAATTTCCACCAAAGTATTCAGGCTCTTTGGAAAATCTAAGCCCCTTGAAAATAGCCGATAAAAACTCGAAAAAAGTTTCACTCGTCTAATAAACTCAGTTGATTATTTTTTATTTATTTTTTATTTATTCTTTCATTCAGAGACGGGCGTACAACTCTATAAATAAATATACACGGGTGTACAACTACTGCTTGCCCGTTCCACACCGGGTCATAATAGGATTAACTGGGTAGGAGGGTGTGGGATACGGAATTGAGGGTCGCGGGTCCGGGAGTTAGGGTTTAGGGCTGCCAGCAAGTGGACCGAGTAATGCTGCCGGCAGGGGCGCGAGGAGTCTGCACCCCTGCAGGACCGAGGGAACCTCACTTGATTGATAATTCTATTGTTAACAGATCGGTGAACACGGGTACAAGGGAAATCTGAATGTAACCACAGAAAATGAAATCCCTGTCTCTTTCTTCCCCGTCTCGGAAGTCTTCATCCCTTTTTGAATCGAGACAAACAGCGAAATGATCAGTTTTATTCGGTCCCTTCAAAATTTCACTATTTTACAAGAAGACAATGAGCTGCTAAAAATTTATGAACTGAATTATTGAACTCGAAGACGCGATTATTGCGAGGGTCTCATTCATCCACAGACCAATTTTACACCTTCCAAATCGTCATGAAATTTTACTGACGTGAACAAGAGTGAATTTCTTCATCAGCGAAGGACGATAATCAGAAGAGATTTGTTATTTAAGAAAAATTCGTCAATCTTTGTCATAGTTGTCATATAAATATGAGACATTAGGTAGAAACCGTTTCATATTCATTGTTCAAACACATCTCCTCATTATTCATGTAATTCCATGTTACATGTTACCCAGACTTTGACAGAATAGGTGCAAAGTTTCTAATACCAGATGAAACTAGGCGTAATAAAGCAAAATTGTCATTAGGTACTTTGATTCAGTTATTCAAGAAGATCGAGGTCATATTATCCGAAAGGGTTGGGTAGAGAGCATGCCGGGAACCCACCCACCACTTAAAAATGAAAAACTTAAAATTTCACACACGTCAATAAAACGCCCCTAAACCCACTGTTGGCAGAGGGCAGGTATACGTACGTGGGTACCATTAACCCCAGACCTAGCCCATAAGTCCCTTTCAACATTTAACTTTCAACCATCGTTCTATAACGTGTAATACAATAATAATACAAGCATGAAAGAAAGTGTTCCTGTTAAAATGATGGGTTTGCGTTTGGCCCAGGGTGAAAATTTCACGGGGTGCATATACTTTGCCTACAATCATTGAAAGAATAAAAGGCCCTGCCTTGGATCGAGATTCAAATCCACTGCAAAAGCCTGCAATCGTCTGTCACTGCGGAACGTTCAAAAAGTTGTTTTTTTGTTATCTATTTGGGAACCTGCCAAAACCATAGATCAGGGATTCTCGTCGCGTAGGCACTGGCTCAACTCGAGAAAGGCTGGAGGGTGTCGAGACTGGTAGCAGACACTCCCTTATTTTTCGTCGACGATATTGAATGAAGAAGAAGGAATCGAAATATCGGAGTGTTGAATCAAAGAAATCCACCATCTTCTCTGAGCTACGTCGCAAGAGGTCGTAGTCGGTAACTGGTATCCTGGGGTCGTAGCACAATCGTACTTCACTGACGCAGCATTATAACTCAAAGATATATCAGCTTTGACGGTGGGGTTGCAGCCGCCGACAAACGTTATATCATTCACACACATGGTCAGATCCTCGACACAGACATGGTTCATGGCGTGCGTGGCTTCGGAGACCTAATTAATTCAGGCGTCAAAGCCTCAACGTCCACATTGGCCTGCAGTATGCATATCGTATGTTCGTGTGCTGCCAAACAACCAAAGGTGCCTTTTTTTCCGAGAGGGGTCAGTCTAGATCCCAGGAGTCCATCAGGATCCGGAGAAAGCCAGAACCCGTGGGTAATTGCTGATGTATGATGATCGATAATCAATCCATCGATATATCAACGTGTTGAAATGATGACTGCAGCTGAGTTGATGATCAGAATTTGAGACGGACGTGACAAATGGGGTTTGACTTGCTGACGAAACAAAAAAAAAACAAAAAAACTGTCTAAAATGCGGTGCTTTTGAGTCTGCAGTTGGACCGATGTACACAACGCATTACACGTACGTTTAGTAATTATGAGCGAGAACCCGGGTCCGGACTCAGTTCTGATCTTCCGTCTTGGTTAATTTGGCGTGTAACCGTAGGCGTCATCCAATTAGTTCTAAGATTAAATTGGATTTCGGTTTACGCTGGCCTTGCTGAAAGTCACCCATCCGCTAAGAGACCCGTCTAATCCGGTTACGCTCCTTCAGCCGTTTCCCAGGTTTCTGCAGATTCGACCTACTACTAATTATTCAACGTTATCATCCGATTCCGTTCACATACTGGAGCACAAATATGTGGAGCAGCGATATCCGTCCAGATTACATTCGTCTCTTTCATAGATCTGCACGATATCAAATATGTGAGGGAAGACATTCGAGAGTTTCATGGAATTCCAGGGACGCTGATTCAATTTCGTTCACGGTCCATCTGCAGGTGTTTGCAAAAAAACAGTGAAAAAACTCCGGCGTCATAACGACGGGACGCGCATCCCGGCGTCGGGTCGCGGAGACGCGGACACGCCCAGCGTCCCGACGCTCTTATCGATCAACGTGCAGGTCTGCCTCGGCATCCATTTTACTTTACTCATAGTGTATGGTATGTAACAGCTCGGAGGAACCATGTTCACCTGATTATGCGTTGTAATCAGTATTTGAAGGAAGTAAAGTAGGATGTCAAGACTTATTTTTTTCTGTTCTGTTCGATTTCCGATTTCGAATGTATCCAAAAGAATTCGCGGTTACGGGTCCGTATAAACGGTATAATTAAGCGGTCTCTCTTTCCAAGGAACGACCAACGCGCACCCAAGGGTCCTCGAAAGAGTCTCGCACCTATCTTTGCGGAGCTTATCATATTTATGGGCACCGCTGAAAGCCCACGACATGGAAACTGCATCCATTCTCCTGCATATTTTTAAATAAGAAATCTACCACCTCGGCACTTACACCACCGGCGATTGTACAAAGTTGCGTACAGGCGAAGACAGAGAAAATCTGAGAATCTCAGGAATTTCGTTTCCACAGGAAATTCTCCTAAAAGAATTTGTTTTTTTTCGAAGATTTCAGAAGATTGATGATCAGCTGTTGAAATTCGGACTTCTGATGGGAGTTGCTTCAATCGACGCATTCTTCGAATCACTTTTGAGATATCGAGTGATTCGACATCGGAAATAAAAAAATTTGGCTCGCGTTTTTTCAAATACTCCGATCTAATATAACTTACTAATTGGTTTACCCCGGGGTAAATTTCACCCACGTTGATGCAACCGGTCATAAGTCGAGCATTTATCAATCGATCTCAATAGGTATATTCAATATCTTCTCCCATGAATTTTTATCGTAAATGAGAAAAAAATTGTTACACTCATCTGGTGGTTCAAAAGATGGCATCAAAAAATGGCGTCACAATCATTTTTTTTTTCGTCATAACGTTTTCGTCATACGTAACGGTTACAAATGTTACAAACGTACTGCTTATTCATGGCTCCTCAAAAGTAAGAACAAACCAGATAATTTTGCCTACTTTTTTTTAATCAACGGTACGGTTCCGGCGGATAATACTCAATTGTTTTTGGATTAATCCTTGGAGTAGAAGTGATCAGCACGTTTTAGCAAAAAAGCTCATCGTATCAAAATCTCAGAGAATTATTAAAATGTTGGTTCGAAGCCAATATAGACTGTATTTCAGTGCCCGCTATTTTATGATACAAATTGACGAAGAGAAGAGCCGGATCTGGTATTTGAAGAAATTTGCAGATCTTCGGAGTGAAAACAGTATCCTCTGAAAATTTCATCAAAATCGATTTTAGGGGTTTAGTCATTTCTAATGCGTATCGTTCTCAACGAAAAGTGAACATTACATACACAAAATAGCACATTGTGTATCAAGGGCGCAAAGAACTATTTTTCTAGTGTGAAATTTGCAGCACGAGTTGAAGGCGATTTTTTTCTGTTTTGCGCCCGCTCAAGAGGTATTTAAAGTGGTATTTTGCGACCGGGTGTGAGAAAATAACATTCATTTTGCTTTGTTTTTCAGATTTCAAATGAAAAACAAAAATCTTTGTTCAAAAACAAAAATGAAAGGAAAAGAGAGATAAAACAAGTAAAAGAAACAAACAATAATTGATTAGATATCATATCAATCAAAATTTATAATTTGTTTAATCGTGAATTTAGAATGTATAGTGTGTACAGAAATGTGAACGATGGTAAAAATTGATTGAAATCCACCCGCTCGAATTCAGCCGGGTACTGGGGGTACCCAAAGTCACACGGGAAGAATCGTCGGCGATCGACTTCGAAAGAATGATCCGATTATCGTTTCACTGGGCAAAACTAATCGACGGAGGCAGCCGCACAGAAGGAGGCAGCGCCTCCCCGTCGTGACGACAATGCGTTATAGTACGGGGCCCACCGGGGGCCCGTAGGACCCAGTTATATAGGTATATACGTAACTTTTGAGGCCCTACACGCGATGCCTCAAGGCCCGATACTCGAGGAACCGAGAAGAATCCCGGGAAGCCATTGAGTGCGGGGCGGAAACGGCAACTGAGTTAAACCTAAACCACGGGACCGGGTGTCGCGTGCCGCCGGTTAGTTTCCGGCGCAATGCGTCGCCGCCACGCGTCCCGTATTACGCAACGTTATGGCTACGCTCGACCGGTGAATCCTCGGTGCTCTTCTTTCATCTAATGCTTCGATCCGGACCCCTGCGGATCCCACGCCGATACGTCAACTGTATACGTTAATTCAGTTTCACCGAGTAGGGTAAGGTTGTTATCGATGGACCAGTGGTATATCTCAGGTATGTGTTAGTGCTTGGCGTTGCTATCAGTGCGAATCGAGTCTACTAGTGGCCAAAGAGTGGCCATGTTAAAAACAGTCACATGGGTGCCGTAGGTGTGCTGAAATTGAGCGAGGTAGGAATTTGCCCTTTCTGATCTTGTTTTTCCTAATTTTGCAAACGTGTTTGAACCCTTGTATCGGTGATTTTTCCTAAATCGTGTTGGATGGTTTTGAAGCTTATACTTCGCTCTTCAAAATGATCCCGATACTTTTTTTTGTATCTTTCCATCCTGTGGTAGTAGGATAGATTGTGTTGCGATGCGAATTTCCATGGATGGACCGGGCAACAACGCTACGAATGGACCAGTATGGAAGGTATTACTTTTTTCAGTTTGTAAGACACTGTTGAGAGCATCTATCGTGGTTGACCCACAATTTGTTCGAAATCTCAAAAATCTATTCATACGTCATCAATTTATCATTTACACCAATATATTGGGTCATTAGGTCATTGTATTGTTTTATGTTCATTATTTTAGTGGTCCATCGAAGGACATGCGATGGTCCATTCATGGAGCAGGGTTGCCTCGAATGGACCAAATTCAAAAAGTAGAAAATCGGTGATAAATAATCAGAAATTAACAATAACCTTGCTCACTCGTGACTGCTCTGTAGAATACGTCACGAAGAAAACATCCACCAGTGGTTTTGCATTTTCGACTCAAAATCCAATTTCTATGACCAACTTTGCTTAGGGGGTCCATCGATAGCAACCTTACCCTAAATATCACCTCACTTCAGACGAGGTGCACCACATTTTTGGCTCGTGGGAACAGGTAGCTTCACGCGGTTTTGATATGGCTGGAGAAATTCCTGCGGGGCCATCATTCGTATGTTTGTAAAAATTGTGGAATTTTTAATATAAATATTGAGCAAGTGTGCAAGATATGCCCACATGTTGCGTTCAATAGGAGATTCGATCCTCCTTTTGACCTATGAAAACAGATCAGACCAGACTCACGTCTGCAGACAGGTAGGCACGTAACGTTACAGCTGACCTGCGAACTCAAAAGCGACTTGGATAATCCTTTGAACTCGATGTCCTCACACATTCCACGGATATTGAAGTGGGGTATCAAAATTTGGAGGTATTTATGTTTCTTCACGCGTGAGATTCTGTCTTGGAATGTCTCATTCAGTGTCGCCCAGTTACAACTCCGAACACGATACAAACATCAATTCTTGTAAGATAAAGATACTAACTTAGGTGAAATCTGACTACTGCGACAATAATTTGTGTGACTAATTATGAACAAAAGTTTCTATGACAATTTTGTGAATTTGATCATGTTCATATAGTTTCTGAAGCACGATCGTTGATATAATGTGAAGACCCAAGAAGAAAGTTTCATTTTTTTTCTGTTAATAAGATTCCAGTCGAATCGTTGAGTTGACTGGTTCTATCAGAATTTTCACAAGACACTATTTTTATGATGAATATGTGCCCAATTATATAAGCCAAGATACAGAAACGTGGATTTTCGCGACGTAGGTGAAATTTCGATGTGGGTATTATAGCTGGTTGCCTATATCTGTACTTCTCAAGTAATTTCAGGATCCTGGTCTGACTTCCTTTGGAAGATTCCTCCCTCCTCGTTGTGAGAGGGATGATCAGTACCTACGTAGTGAGTTTCCGCGCGACTCTGTGATCTCGAGAATCTGAGTTTCATCCCTCTTCAAGTTAGCTAACAGCAGGATCGTACAATGTAGCCGTGATTGCAAATCCGCTCGTTATCATCCGAACCCAACCCAACCAACTCTGAAACGACACCCTCCACCGATTCCTTATTACACTCCCACACCTTTCCCTCTTCCAATAAAACTCCTACACGAAGGTTCTCTTCACCCAGAAAGAAAAAAACCTGTACAAATCCCGTATCACAACAGATGTGCTCTAAGCGTGAGTGAAATAAGATTACAACTAAAATGACCCGAATCCGAACCCCCGGATAATGCCGAATGTCTGTATAAGAGTATCCGGGGATTATCCTGCGACACCTTATGTACAAATCATTGAATGTTCACTGGCCGGTGTGTCGCGGGGGGCTGTCATGTCATGTCGTAATATTAAGAGCAAATAATGAACAACTGTAGCATTACATGGTGTGTCGTGTTATGATAACGGCTGAGTAATTGTGTGATGTGAGGAATTTAATTCGTTTACAGTGAGCTGTCGAATTTAGGTGAGATTGATGTTAGAATTAATGTCGCCAACGATCTGTAAGAGGCAACAAGTATACAAACACAGCTGTATAATGTATTGTTTATGCCGTTTTATTGTCTCACGTGTAAATATGATCATGCATGTGGATAAATAAAGAAAAAATATTGTAAATATTATAACGAGGATGAACGTTTTGGTGTAAGGTGGATGTATACGGCTGAAAGAGCAAAGCTGTGTAAAAATAAAGAATAAAAGAGAATTTTCAAAGTGTACATATATAACTGTTGAAATATTCAGTTTTTCCGTAAGGTCTCCTCCGGTGGTGTCAGTGTTTGCACAGCAGGCGACTAGACCTAACCGAGTAGAAGAAACTGGATCGAGTGACATGTCACGCTGCTTTCTTAAATTTGTATTCTTTTATTAAAATTTCTCATATTCGGGCGTCAACAATAAACACGCGGAGGACTCCACCGTCGCTCTAAGAAATACATAAATTCCCCGATGCCTGGAGGACAAACTTTTTATTATATTCAATGCGAGAGGGGGGGAGGTTGGGAATATGGGGAAGGGATCTCGCAGGTCACACTAGTATTATCATATCAATGAATTGTACATCGGTTTCGAAAATGAAATGAAAAAACAAACGAAACAAGCGGGTTTGGGCTGACTATGAGCCAGCCTTCGAACTTTCCGTTATTTATTTTGTTCTCAGCTATTTTGAAATTTGTAAATATGACCTCAGATTCTTGATCAGCGGTTCAAAAAACCTTGGAGTACAAATTTCCGTAAGATTTCGAATGTTTTTAGTGTTTTTTCCAGCAAATTGGACTCGCCATTTTGAATTTCGCTAATCTGACTTCAGATTCGTGATCAGTGACCCAAAAAACCTACGAGAATCAAGTTTCATCCAAATCGAAATGTTTTTAGTTTTTTTGCAGCATATCGAATACGCCAAATGAAAATTTTGCAAAACTGACTTCAGATTCGTGATCAGCGATCAAAAAAACCATATGGTACCAAATTTCATTGAAATCCGTTGATTCGTTCTCAAGATATCGTCATTTTTGTTGTGTTTTTTAGAATTTTGTTATTTGAATAGTTCAAAAAGTACTAATCCGATCAAAACCAAAATCTAATCAGTTCTAAGTTAAGAAAAGACCCGTCGATTGAGCCCTATTTGATCAAAATCCGCGAACTCGTTCTCGAGATATCGCGCGGACAAAAATGTGGTCACATACACACACCCAGACGTCAAACTGAAAATAGTCGGAGGTGATTCTTTGGACCTCGAAACGTGGAGATTTAGTGAAAACTCAACTTCTCATTTTCGGGTTGATCACAATAACTTCCTTTTTTCTCTGAAAACAGAGAAACGGGAAGTTAAAAATGCAACCGGGGCGAATATCTATTTCCTCCATTTCGTCAAGCAGACGCCGAACAGGACCTTAAAATCGATATTAAATTTGTCCACGTGTAGCTGCAGGATATTAAAATCATGTAACCCAACCGAAAGGACTCCGGGATCCCTGCAGCGGCTCGCGCCGAAACCGATATATCCGAAAGTCTTGAGTCCAGTTATCCGTCCACTAGAATAATTCGACTACCATTTTTCTCGCATTATGCCCGGTAAGCGTTACTAATGGTCCAAGTCAGAACTCAGGGGAACCCCCACAGGTGTGGGCCTGTGGACCCGAAGCAAGACCAACAATTGGATACGTATGACCCGACATTTGTTTTCGTAACGATCTGTGGTTCCAAATTTACTAGACTCCTTTTTCTTCTCATTCCGAAGAAACAAATACCAGATTTTGATACATTTCTATGCGGGACCGTGCATAAATGACGTCACCATAAATTTTTCATTTTTAGACCCCCCCCTCCCCCCTGGTGACGTCACAAAACTTTCATCTACCCCCCCTAATCATGAGAAAAGCAAGGAAAACTTTCATTATTTTCAAAAATTAGGCTTCAATTGAACATTGCGAATACTTGAATCGCACATATAGTTATATTTACTAGGCATCAATCGTCACGCGTAAGCTTTTGGAACTTGAAAACGTTTTTTTGGCTAAATATAAGGAAAAATGTACATATTTCCAAATGTGACGTCACATTCGGATGAACCCCCCCATGTCACAGAACGCCACACTTTTGCCCTCCCCCCTTCCCCCCCTGAGTGGTGACGTCATTTATGCATGGCCCCTACGTTTCAATTTCTTATTCTTCTCTCAAACGTTCGGATAGTGTCTTCGCCTCGTTCCGAGAAAAGAGAATGAAAATAAAAAAAAAAAAACAGATCTCGCAGTGTGTAACAATTGAAACAAGGAGCCAGGAATGATATTCCTGAGAACGCGATTCACCGCAACTTGTCCTTTCTGCTTTGGTCTGTTGGGGCGGGTTGATAGTTCGAGGGTTGGTCCTGGAGGAACCCCAGTCAGCGAAGACTGAACAAGAGTCTAATCCGGACCCTAACCATCATGTATGGATGGGGGAAGGTGTGAACTCTCAGACTAGTGAACTTCAGCCTACTGGTTCAGTTCCTTCTGGGTTCTATTCCGCCTCGTCTATGTGCCCCCCGGGGCGTTGGCAGATGCTTCAGCACTGCTGTCTTCAAAGAATTTTTCCTTCCAAAACGGCACAACTTTTTAGACTATTGCCAACTGTGACTGTTGCGGGATAATAATCGGTCTAGCATCACCCCGTCACTTAGCAGACCCTCGTTTTACACCGTAATATATCGCGTTGCAGAAGATTTTTGCCACGATCTTGTACAGTTTTTTTTTAACTGCCCATCAATTTCAATTATCCGCTTATTCTGCGAGATGCAAAAAATAAGAACGTATCCGTATCTTGAAAATTTTTTGCGTTTTCTCTGAGAAAATTAGATACCGTTCATAAATTCTTGGACAGAATTTAAATGACCGAAGTCCGTTTAAGGGGGGGATGATTTATGCGTCGGTGTTATTTGGAATACAAACAGGTGCCCAAAAACGCCCTCGAAAGAGCTGGAGAGCCTGGTCCCAAACTCATCCAAATAGAAATAAAACATTGCACTATAAAGATGAGCGTGTAGATACAGGGACAGAGGCCAGAGCTTGGGGCCAAACAAAAATGACGCTGGGTTCGACGGGAACGGAGTGAGAGCGAGGGACCCGGGTCCTTTATTTCCTGTTCTTTGCTATTTTATCATACAAATTCTTCGCCCTTTTGTGTAGGTTCCTTTCTTTTACCCTATAACCGCGTCGCGTAGTCCTCCTTCATTGCACACACTCCATAATAAGGTATAAAAATTGACACGCCTTGAGCGTGTAGCCGAGGATACATAAACGTCCGAGTGGGATCTAGGCACAAAATTTTTTACTCGGACGAGTTATATTTATTTTCTCATTTTACATTTTTATACGGTAATCTATGCGTAGACGACACGGACATAAACTAGACCTAAGCTTTGTCACGATTGGACAGAAAGTGGTCCTATGTCAGGGGATTTTCTTACCGTCCAAAACCCCCACTGCCATGACAAGAGAGTTCCATGGGGCTACGCGAAGAAGTCGTAGGAGACCATCGGATCGAATTTTTTTATTACCAAAAGAAATTGGAGGCAACATAGGTATTTTCTTATGCCCCACCTTCGAGAGTCTGGGACTCGATTTATTTTATTTACTATAACCTATAAAGTACTAAATATTTATATTAGCTCACGCTGCCCGGTGTAGTTTCGTTTTGTTACTAGAAATTTTATCGCCATGTTTAGTTCGCTATCAAAATAAAAATTTATCACATAATCGCCTATACGACGATAATTTTTTTTTCTTTTATTCTTTCAAATATAAATTATGCTTTATAACAGAGTTTAACACGATCAGTTGGGTAGAACCTAATCGTTGTTTGATCAGACGACAACTGTACAAACTGCACGTTGTAAGACTGTGAAAAAAAAGTGAGATAAAATAATTTAATGAATAGATTATGGCGCGAATAAACATACTCGAATTGTTGATCGCATTCTTGTCTCGCGAAGTATCATGAATTATTTCAAATGACAATGAAAGAACTGTCACAGACACGTCTGCATGGTTGCGTATAATAAATTTTTATGATTGGCTCCAGAAAGACTCATTTTTCGGGTTCAAAAAATCAAAGAAAAATCGATTTCTTGAGTAAAAAAAATTCTGGATAACCTTCAGTTTAAGGTGAAATGAAAGTCACGTGACCTCGATATGATTTACACTTGGAATTTTCAAACGCTATTTTCTCAGCCAAAACACATTCGATTGATGTGAAATTGATATCAGTGACGTAGAGAAACTGAACGAAGGGCCTGCCAATCGTGGATTTTCGAATATCGAAAGACATAATCAGAATTTTGTGTAAAAATATTGTTCTGTAACCCAAGGAGGTGCTGCCCCTCGTGGAGAGAGGCAGCACTTCCTTGGATTACAGAACAATATTGTTGAAGAATTGTTATTACGTCTCGATTTTCGAAAATCCACGATTGGCAGGCCCTTCATTGAGTTTTTCTACGTCACTGATATCAGTTTCACATCAATCGAATGTGTTTTACGATATTTCGTCCGCAATGTAACGAAGTATTTCTAACCTCAAAACACGGGAATGATTTTCGTTGAAAATGTGTAATTTGGCACTTGCCAGAGGAATGAGGCTCCAGCTTGTGACATTTTGCTCAAGCCACGCTGTTTTGTAAGAAAAAAAGTGAAAAACGTCGGAAATGAAACTTTGACCAAGTGTGTCAGCTCGGTGAATTCAGATCTAGAAGGCACTGCTCCCGAAAACCTTGTTCGCTAATCCTAACCATGCACCAAAATGCACTCATTTTCATCGGACTAGGGCGATGACGACAAACCGGGTTACAAAATTCAGATTTTTATTGCAAATTATTTGTGCAAAATTTTTCATTTTTCTTGCAGTCTTTCGAATTCTAAGTTCGTCTGAAGTCTGCCACAGTATAAATGAAGCCTCACCTCAGAAAATCCAAGAAATTAAAAAAAAATGAGTCTATAATTCCAATCGATCGAGTAAATAACAATATTTTTGTTTTTTTCCCGCAAACGTTATCGCGGACAGTGAGAGTGCTGAGGGTTGATGACGAGCCAGAGACAAAACTTTGGCGTGCGTTGTCTCGAAGCGCAGAGGTTTCGTAGTTGCTGGAGGAGAGGAGTGCCCCGGAACCAGGGGGATCAGTTTGTCGGTGGACTAGAAGGCGGGAGAATAGGCGGAGCGTTGAAAGAGCGGGATTTTATCGTTTTGATTCGGTTTTTCCCCCCTTTTTACCCCACGGTTAAAACCGTTCGGAACCGATCCCCGCGGCTCCCTGTGTGGTTCAACCGGGTCCAGGACCGTGGTGGGGGGCCAGGACATACGCCGAGCATTATTCGGACCAGTAGTCTTTCCCGAGCGACGCTCTGAGCCGCATCACAGGGAACCCGAAGACCCGAAGTTCGAAAGTTCAGTCTTCCCGTGTCCACGGCATCCCCAACCCCCCCATCAGCATGAAGTTATACTGACGATCGTCAAAGTGGCGGCCAACAATTGACACGCACACACCTTGTGCAAGGAACACAGTGACATACAGTGATAATGTACAACGGATTTGTTTTGTGACCAACGCGTCCCTCTCGTCTTTCAGCATCACCATCTTCTTCGGGGACATTGGACCACTCTTGGATCTAAAGATGAAGGTGAGTCGCGTGCAGAAACGCAACCACGTCGGAGATCACATCAGGCGGATGCGGGATGATCGATGTTCGTCACCGTCAGAACCAATCTTCACTCCTGATAACGCATCTTTGTTGCTCTAGTGTGAACAGCTACACGTAGATATCCATCTAGACACGGAAACAGTGACGGTGTGACTGAAAAATATGGCTACTCGAGTGCAGTACGAGGTAGTTTTGTGAAACAGCTGAAACTCATCAGCGTGTTGTTGGGGCCAAGATTGATCGTTCACTTTATCAAGTGGATGGTAACCTCGGTCTAAAGATTTCGTGTCTTGAACTAACCGGTGTCGGCACCAGGAATGATTATCGGTATAGAATATGGCCCGAGTCAATCACGAGTGAACGGGGTGGGCTCGGTATCCCGAAAATGAGTGTTGCGGCTGGTACCAAGCCCACCATTATTTCTTTTAATCAGTCGAGCACCGGTGTGTAATGTACACCAGGAAAGGTTCGAGTCTTGACATTTCGATCGACGGAAGCCGCATACGCGGATGAACCTCCGCCACGGATTCGTTTGACCCGATCATTTCTCACTTCTCAGTCGTTAATCTCGTCAGGCGATCCGCCATGCGAGACTGCAAACAAATGATCGCTGCCATTATTCTTATTGATTAGCTGCTGATTGCTTTCTTCACACCCGACCCAAACCGACCGGCTTATAGATCGGAGAGTATAAATAACCGAGAGTAAATAGTTGGATCATCGGGTCTTGGACGAGAAGCGATCACGGAGAGCACCCTTTTTTTTCGGAAAATTATCCTGTGCCTCGTGGTTCTTCGAGAGATGGATATGGCGGTGATAAGTCATCCTCCAGCAATCGTCGGGATCCCTAATATCTTGAAGATTTAAGCGCTACCGTAATCGAAGCGATTTGCATCTTGTATGGAGGCGAACTTGACGATTCTAGTTTTTAGGGCCACATTCCAGTCTCTGTGGTAAATTACCCTTTTCGAAAGAGACTTTGACCGCTGTTGAACAGTCGTAAAGTTTGGAAGGCGTCATAAAAGCATCGTAGTCTTCTCCTATATTCGAAGCGCCACCAAATGCGCAGGATTCTTATCGACGCAAAGGGCGGATGGTGATCGAGGCGAAGATTCTTCATAGAGAAACGCATAAATCAAACCGAGTTCAACGCCTCCTTCGGATCATAAATCAATTGGTTGTCCTATTAGGGATAGTTGTTATTACCTTATGAGGCCGCTCGGCGAGTAATTATAACGTCAAAAATGACCTGCTCGAGTTGAGGAAACGGTTTGAAGAACCTTAAATGCCGTAACATCTCAGGATGTACTTTTGAGTCGTTCTTCTCTACTCATTGGCTCACTGATTTTCATTTTTTGATGCTTCTATGAACTCCGATGTGATGATTGATTCCCATGGATGCGTGATAGCGTTGCGAATGAAACGCCAGCGAATACTACTCACCGTGCAAACCACCCGTTTCACATGCACCGTAAAAGTTTGTTATAAATCATGGTCTTCGAGGCAGTAGATTTAATTGGGTAATTAACACATTGATTCCCCGCGGAGACGAACAATGTCCAACCACTTCCTGGCTGCGATGCAATTTAACAATCAATGCCACAGATCCGTACGAGTACCCAACGATTTATTCCGTTCATCTCACCCTGCAGAAGTGCTTTGTGTGTATATCTAAGGGTTGCGGATCAGCATTGGGAAAAGTTGTCGTTCCCGATGAATGAGAATCGCGGAAGTTGTGATATGACCGCATGTAACGTCTGTGCGGAGCCTATTGTTCCGTGAATAAGGGCCCATCGGTATTTTTCATTGGCTCGCTGCATGAGATGCGTGTAACTCAGACGCTAACGATCATTTATCACCTTTTTGGTCATTGATTCTTTTTTTATATTATATTTTATTCCTTATTATTAATTGAGATTTGAGCCTCTTGATAGCCGTGCGGTACCGCCGCAAACTGGTTTATCTGACCGTGCGTGACCTGGCTCGATAGAATTTTAATTCTTAATTCAATTACGTTTAATTACCCTAACCGGACCCGGCGCGAACTCGATCATTGTCTTTATTTTTCACTTTAGAACATCTCTGAGGAATTCGCATCATCCAAAATCACGTTTTGAAATGGCGAAGGAAGTGGATGAGATGGGGTTAGGAGTTCATCTCAGACGATTCACTGATCGAAAATGTATATACATAAACTCATTGAGAAAATCTTGATTTCATTATTGTTTCGTGGCCTATAATTTTCAAATAGTTCATCAACGTCATAATTGGGTCCAATTAGGTGTGTGAAACTTGTCGAATCAGATATTCGGTCATCCTGTATGAGTATACTGATATTAGTTTATCAGTTCACCTGAGTATCCCGATAATTTATTACCGAAATAGATGAACCAGTTTCGTGATTAGAAGTAGCAATATTCATACCGTTTAATATCTTCCCATCGGTTCAGGAGATTTTCACAATTACCTGAATCTCTCGAATATTTGAGTGTGCAGGGGGCTCCAATTCACTCGGGGAAACCGAGTATTTAACTATATATGATGAAATGAGTTCAAAATTCAAAATCTGACAAAATCATTATTTTATACCTTGAAAAGTTTTAAGTACTTAAAAATTGTTCTACTTTTGACATAACTATGACCAACAACGTGGCTTTTGAAGATTTCTTTTTATATCGTTTGTATCGTGTTATTTTGTAGATCGAGAAATACTTTTCCTAAGAAACATCACATTGACTAAAAGCTTCGATTTTTACTCCTACTATCGCTGTTCTCCCCCTGAAATCTTGAGCAATTTCAATAATCATCCAATCAACGTGAATTATCGTCAATTTCATTATACCAGTGAATATCCACCAAATTCTAACAAGTCAAACATCTCCTTTGAATTATAACAAATTCGACACTAATTTGATCTAAGATTTCGAAACTTTGAATACTGAAAAATGAAAGAAAAAACACTTGGGATTAATTATTTTTCTAAATTAGATTCGATGAATAGTTCTAACCAGTATTGGAGATGGTTCAATATTTTCCGCAATCCTTATCGACCCTTTATGAATTGTTAAGTATCGTCGAACATTGTTCGAATTCCTCCAATAATTATTTCTTCAATTATTGAATATTTTGTTCTTATCTGTCGGACGGTCATCTATTTTCCCTCGCGAATGATTTCAGCTAAATTCGCTTCAATGCGATTCGTAACAGAAAGAATGTTACTCTTGGTCAGCTAAGCGAGTAGCCCCCCGTTAATTTGTGCTGCTTTCTAAACCTAAATATTTATCAGACTTATGTAATTCTTAATCCTGTGGAAAAAAAATGTCGAGAAATTCACCCGAGCAGAATAAAACCCGAAATTATTCGATCTTCATTAATCAGTCAACGTACACTATGTCCAAGTACAGTATCTTCCGATAGATTCGTGGACGTGTTACTACTAATTAATTATCATTACAGACGGAGATAGAAACGGACTCAGAGTCCACGGACACCACTTCCTGTCCGAGTCTGAAAGGCAACAACAACAACAACAACACCACAACTACCAACAACAACAACAACAGCGACAACGATGCTATGGACATGGACATGGACAGGCTAATGGAGTGTGGTGGTTGCGGAGACCGCGTACAAGAGCGAACGGTCCTCTGCGTGGGAGGGCGAACTTGGCACTCGAGGTGTCTCAGGTGTTGCGCCTGTGCCAGGCCCCTTCATGACCAGCACTCTTGTTTTTTGAGGGGAATGCGTCTATACTGCAGGCACGATTACGCCATGTGAGTGATTTACACTTTTCCACAAAAATCGACATATCTCGCGAAAATGAAGTGTGCAAAGGAGATGTTCGGGAAGTGTCTGCCCGCTTCATGGAATGTATTTTGAAACAAGAGTCAGAGTCCCGAACACCTGCGAACGCTTCGAGCCGTGACCACTTCACGCACACTTGATGTACATCGGTGAACATTTCCGACACACCAAGTTTTAGTACCCGTGATCGCCACGCGGCGGCGTTTATTCTCACAGCCAGGTAATCGCGGTGGGAGCATGTATCCGAGCTCGGCGCGGTGGTCATGTCACTCGTTCCTGGACTACGGTCGCACGCACATTTCTGACTGCACATCTTGTCAACGCTTTCCTTGTTTCAATTTACATTTCCAGCACACTTCACTTCAGACTTTTGTCACACTTTGGTCACATTTCCAAAACATTTCAATTCAACCTTCGGTCACATTCGGTTTCACACTTAATTTTCGCCAGGGTGCAGGGTCATGTCAGGTCCCAGGTTCCATTCACTTGGGAAGTCCTTCGAAGTCTTTGCGGAAATTGGAAGTCCTTCTTCGTGTTGGAGGCTTCCAACAACTCCTGTGGTTCTCCTGAGCGTCCGAATATCGATTAATTTGTTTGGATTTCTGACAGAATGATCCGCTGGCGTAGATTACAGGAGTCTGGTATCGGGTCTTAGGTACACCGGGATCGACTTAATACGATCATCTTAAGAAGACAGTTGGTCGCTACCATGCGGGAGCTGGTAGACGGGGGGTATTGTGCGTCCGAAACATACGTCTGACAAATAATCATTTGTCGAGCTTATCCCCGGGACGGGTGACACTTCTATAACCGATATCTGGCTCCCTGTTGGGGTCTAGTTATTTATCCCATGAGATATGGTTCGATATCGCGCGCAGTCCGTGTTACGAGATCAAGCAACACGTGACAAGGCAGAAACAAAATAGACACTGGCATGTGTGCGGGCTCGGAGACTGTAGTCGTTCTTGTCAAAACAGACGGATTTTTATCTCCTCTCAAACCTGACTCGCCTTAGTTTTTTTTTAATCTAGAATTTTTACGAGCAAACTGCACGTTTTTCTGAATCATTAGCGCATCGCTTGGATCCAACGGCGAGATTTCTTCTCACACTCCGATATACTAGAAACTCGCCGTTCTCCTTCCACACGATAGACTTTCGTCTAATGCTGCAGAGCTATGCTATGTACCGTGTTAAAGCGGCATAAGCTGATCTCACAAAGATCCGAAGACCCAAGTGCTCGTCGCCGAGGGCCTCGGGTTGATTAATGTACCAACATGCTGCCTCACACTGGCTCACACTCCCTCTGAGAAGAGGCTTCTTCTTTCTGGTTAATGTAGCGTCCTCTGGTACTTCCATTTGATACAATTAGTATCATGGATCGGAGATGCGGGTTCCAGGTGTATTGCGGAAAATAAACGGGTTTCGTATAGATTTTTTGAGAGTAGATAGCGCATCTGTATCAAGACTATTTTGTGGCTGCTGACTTTGGGGCACGCAGACGAAAGGAATTTGCCTCGTAATCACGGTCGACAGTGACTTGCCCGTGTTCGCACTGGGCTCGTACCTACATGGGGGCGGGTTTCTGGCTTTAGACTCCGCTGCCAGGTCTTTGAATACATCTAGCCATTCATGCATAATAGGGATAAGAGTCGAAGCGTAAATGGAGAAGAGAGAAACGAATCGCCAATAACGGAAAAAAAAGTCCTATTCCAACTCCCACGTTCAACGATCAGACGCGTTCATTGTCATGTTAAAGGGTTCATTGTCATGCTGCGATCGTGTGAACAAGATATTGCAGTAACTATTGTCAACGGAATAATGGGATCGTTCCCATTTGTTATAATCCAAAAATCATTTATATCGTATCCAAAGTTTATTACACATAGAAAAATTGACTTTTTCAAAAATCACTTGTCGTAAGGGTTTCAGGCACACGGTTGATCCGATTATGTCTCTCGACGTCTCATTTTCTTCGGAGAGAAATTTTTGGACCAAGTTGTCAGCAAAAGAGCTAGATTTCGATAACTGACCGTAACTTATCACAGGATTTTTTCTCCTCAGTTTCCTTCATTCATACGATGAAGAATTGCTCGCCGAAGAAAGTGAAACGTCAAGAGACAAAATCGAATGTCTGAATTACATAGGCGTGCGCAGAATTTTTCATTAGGGGGGGCAGGAAATATATACCCCCTCCATATTTTTGTTACAAAACCAATTATTTGAGTATCCCATTTCGGCATTGACATATTCAGAATTTTTTGCCCAGATTTTCATTTCCGAACATAGAAGGGTTGGCCGCATTAGGGGGGGCGGCCGCCCCCCCTGCCCCCTCCGTGCGCACGCCTATGGTCTGAAACCTTACGACAAGTGATAGAAAAAATTTAAAAAAGCAATTTTTCGATGTTTAATGAACGCTGTACTGGTCCCCTTAAGGTGAAATGGAAGTCACGTGACCGCGATATGATTTACACTTGGAATTTTCAAACGCTATTTTCTCAGCCAAAACACATTCGATTGATGTGAAATTGATATCAGTGACGTAGAAAAACTGAATGAAGGGCCTGCCAATCGTGGATTTTCGAAAATCGAGACGTAATAACAGTTTTTCAACAATATTGTTCTGTAATCCAAGGAAGTGCGGCCTCTCCACGAGGGGCAGCACCTCCTTGGGTTACAGAACAATATTGTTACACAAAATTCTGATTATGTCTTTCGATATTCGAAAATCCACGATTGGCAGGCCCTTCATTCAGTTTTTCTACGTCACTGATATCAATTTCACATCAATCGAATGTGTTTTGGCTGAAAAAATAGCGTTTGAAAATTCCAAGTGTAAATCATAGGGAGGTCACGTGACTTTCATTTCACCTTAATGATTCGTTGGTTTTTCCTTTGAATAACGAAGAATCTCGATGGTGCGGTATGTATTTTCTCGTCATCGTATGGAAAGGTATGCATGTATGATAAACCGGGTGACTTGGGAATAATTAGACCGTCGATACCGACGCCCAGTCACGAAAGCCCCTTGAGGCAGAGGCGATACCAATACTTGGAGTATTGGTTATGTTAATTTGGTGAGCAGGGGCACGCCTAGGAGCCTTCAGCCGAGCCGGTATACCGAGCCTTCTTAATCTGGGTTGTATCTTTCGAGTATTTGTGCATTTACATAAATAGTGGCGCCCGGTTTCCGTGTACCTACATGCCCCCGTTCGAAGGTGTTCCCGTACACACTCGCGCCCGTATACCGAACCATGCAGAGATGCAACACCGGCGCGTATCCATAAATCTCTAGGGGCCCGGGGAACCGGCTACCAAACAAACCGAACCCCGCCCTAATTTATTCATTTGTTTTTTGGTAATGGGTATTATAACTCACCAGGGAATTAAATCCCAGCCTTTACTCAACTCACGGAATTCTATTTCCTCAAGCTCCATTATAACCGCTGCACCAGCGCGTTTATTATTCAATACCACCGTACCGGGTCGGAGACCTCCCCGACATTCGCTCATCAACACGAAGATAATTATCAACCTCTCGGGGCTCTGAATGCACCAGGAGATCAAAAGAAACTCGATTATTTCCCGTCGATCTTCCAATAACCAAAATATTCTCCATCATTTCAGGGCCTTCGGTGCGAAATGTGCGAAATGTGGTAGAAGCGTGGGTGCCGGGGACTGGGTCCGAAGGGCCAGGGAGCGGGTCTACCACTTGGCATGTTTCGCCTGCGATGCTTGTTCGCGGCAGCTATCGACCGGTGAACAATTTGCCCTGCTCGATGCCAGGTTACTGTGCAAAGCCCACTACCTAGACGTTGTCGAAGGCAACAACACCTCCTCCTCCGAGGACGGTGACTCCGAGGGCGGTAAAGCGAACAAAGCGAAAAGGGTGCGGACGACGTTCACGGAGGAACAGCTATCCGTCCTGCAGGCAAACTTCCAGCTGGACAGCAACCCGGATGGTCAGGATCTCGAGAGGATAGCCCACGTCACTGGTCTCAGCAAGAGGGTCACTCAAGTATGGTTCCAGAACTCGAGGGCTAGACAGAAGAAGCACTGCAGCGGCAAGGTGAAAACGCAAAGTGAGTATCCTGCGGAAATATCGCCGCTGAAGAGGTTCGTTTGAATGTATTTTTACGGCACAGGCATTAAAAAGTCACTTTTTGAAGCCTGTTTTCGTTCCGACAAGTGGCACTTTATACCGCTAAGTTCAAAGTTGCGGTATAAAGTCTTTATTCCGCAACTTTGATGCGCAGTCCGAAGTGCGCATGTCAAAGTTGCGGAATAAAGTCTCTATACCGCAGGTTACCCCCTCTCTACTACCTTTTACAGCAGCTCCTACCTGGCGTCAAAGTGACTATTAATGCCTTTTCCGTAAAAAATATTGTATGGGGCGCGCGCAGGAAGTAACTGTTCGGCAAGGTTATGTTTTTAGTACTCGCCGTTGCTTCACAAGGCTCGCCTTCGGCTCGCCAGGTCAAACCAACGGCTCGTGCGAAAAACATAATCTTGCCAAGTAAACAGTTACTTTCTGCGCATGCCCCATAAATATCTATTGTTTCAGTGCACCATTCGCCACCGTTGCAGCATCACCCGGGTGATATTTACGGAGGTGTGAGCGTCGTGCAGGGTGTCCAAGGTGCCTACCTTCAGGGAACGTATCAGAGCAGTAGCGTCGGCAGTGAGAGTCCTGGGAGTCCGATGACGCCGATGACCCCGTCGACGCCGACCCTGATGCAGCCGCAGTTTTGCCATCAGAGTGGGTAATTTGACGTTTTTTTTTTCGTACACGTATTTCATTATACATATACACAGTTTGTTCAAGTCTGTTTTATGCAAGCACTAGAACTAGATTTCCTTTTCAATTCTAGATCAGAACAGGGATTCTTCACTTACTTCTGTTACAGGTAATGTCCACGGTGTGAGAGGAGGCTAGCGAAGGGAGTATTTGAGCTTGTGTAAAAAGATATCTAGTGTAAATATAGTAATTTTATAGACCAATTATAGTAATTATTGATTATTTATTCGAAACTATAAGAGAAATTGAATTTACTAGTTCGATTTCTTTTGTTTAAGGTGAAATCGAAAGTCACGTAACCTCGATATGATTTACACTTGGAATTTTCAAACG
>JAFFZH010014572.1:0-19496 GCA_018420115.1 Euura saliciscinereae
AGTTGGTTTCAGAAGAGTTAGTGAAAAATGAAAAATGGATTCGAAAAGCTGAGAGTTTTTCACATAGAAAACGTATTTTTTCGAATTTTTATTTTGACGTTGGAAGTACGTCAAAAATGCGTGGAAAAAATATGTCCTAAAAATTGAATATCGTATTCCGCTTGAATGGTAAGTCCTATTGGGCTGAAACTTGGTGAATCTACCAATCTTGGTTCATAGAATGCGAGGAAAAAAATTGAGGCAAATCGATTTTTTCGGGCCCAAACATTCGTTGATAATTGGTGGAATTGCCCATAAATAAATACTATAAGTATTTAAAGTAAATAAATTCGATTACTTATATGAGGGCAAGAAAAATATATTCGTGGAAAACGAAATGACAATAATAGATCAATAAATGAACAATATTGTGAAAAATGTGAGCGGAGATTATTTCTTAATGAAATTTCTTCATTAATCTCTGAATAGTTTTTTCTTTCGGCTTGATTGGCAAGAAAGAAGATAGAGAAAAAAACCTATGATATTATCTGTGATAATGATTAATGAATACTAAATAGAGAGGCAATTATTTGGCTACGTTCAAGAAAATTTGATATTGCGATTTTGATATTGATATTAATTACAAAAATTTATTGGCTCTTCGGTTATTCAATATCCATATAAAGAATATGATGTGAAATTCATTGATCAATGAGTAACAAAATCTCGTCTATTCAAGATATGTTTTCTATCTTCCGATTCCTGCTTTTTTTCATCTTATTTTCGTACAAAAAAGTATAAAGATAGAATTTTCAAAATTCTAATCGAGATTATCGAACAGAAAACTAGTTTGGATGAAGATTTTAAACCTTCGTTGACACTGGCAGACATTATAAGACCGATTTCTTGGCTAAAGCCATTAATCTTAGCTCCGGAAGATTTGGCTCAAAAAATAAAGGATTATAGTTTTTCACGCAGTAATCGAAAGCAAAAGTTTGATGTTAGCTATACTGGAACTTTTGCAAAAGTATTCCTAGAAGGATTTCTGAGTCAAAAACCTCTTGCATAATTATAAAACGTATTGATAGGCTCTATCATTCCTTTACAAAGACTGAAACTCGTCAAATATTGCTCAGAATTGCGAGAAGCTCAAAAACTTGAGCAAGAAAAGCCACTGCCAGTATCAAAGATCAAGTTCGTCAGTTTGGTGAGTTGAATATGAGCTGTTAATCTTTTTTCGAAGTTATATCTGATTAATATGAGCAGAAGAAATTACGAAATTGGTACGAAATATGTAAAAATGAAAATTTCTTTCTATAATCAGATCTCGAAAAATACGATATTTATCTCAATCTTTCAGAAGCTCTGAGATAAGAGTAGAAGAATTCGTATAAATTCAGCGAAAACGTTGTTAAACAATATTAAACACGGATATAATAGAGGTAACACGATTATTCCACTATTTCAAATCCAATTCCTTCTTCGTCTTAATTAGTGAAAAAAGATTTCTTCCATCGCTACAGTTCTAAAAGAAAAAAAAATGTCGATTCTACGACGCTAAGCCGATTAGGAAACCGGCAACGAAACCAGACGCCAAATAAGTGTTGTTTCGACCCCAATTTCCTACCTGTAAACAATCAAAAAAAGAATAATCAATTCAAATTATTCCGTCAGGAATTTCAATCAAAATTTGAGAATATCCGTAGAATTCAAAGTCCTAGAACTAAGATAGTCGACTTTGTCGGTATACCTTGTCCATGAATTTGGGTCCCTCTCCGGTGACCTTCTCCTCGACCTTGTCCGACAACTTTTCAGCCTTCCTCTGTATCTTGTCCCAGTTTATGTCTATGTATCCCTGATGGGCAGCAATTTGTAGGATGATTATACCGCCGCCCAAGGCGAAAGCAGCGACCTTGCCGACTTTCATTGTGAGAAATCCGGTCGTCCTGTTGCCATACAAAAAAAAAAGCATATCAACACGTGAGTTTAATTCTCTAAGGGCTAAAAATACGTCATTTTCAACGTCACAAAGATAAAATATTTGTGATAAATCAAGAAAAAAAATTATTCTGGGGTAAAAATCCGCTCCTCAGGGCATCTCGTCGGATGATAGACTTTGGGTGAACAACAGAGTAGTAGCAATGTTTGCACTAGAAGTTAAATAGAGTACGTATCAGATAGCGACGAAGGATGTCTGCGGCTATTAGTACTCGTAAAGTCGTCAGCTGTTAGCGACTCGCCGCAAAGTCTCTAACAGCACTGTAATTGCTTAAATAAAGTCGAAAAGATAAGAAAAAGAACAGGACCGAAGTGAACTCGACTGAACCTGGGAAAAAGTTTTCAAAAAAATTAGCCCAATTAACCATCGGAGATTGAGAAATCAAAGGATCAAAGAATTTTGGCAAAAATGTGTTGAGAAAAAGAAGAAAAATTTTCGAAAAATTATGATGACACAATATTTCGAGTTCCTCTTCCTTTTTTCAGTTTTATATATCGTAGAATGCATGAATGTGTGCGGTATACCATCCCGAAGCTGTGCCGATGATGATCTGCTTCGTGGCGGAACTCTTGCTAACGTCTCCCAAGATTTTTTCAATTATGCTCTTAGCTTCTTTAGAGACATCTTTCAAGTCTACTATCTCCTTGTTAGCGTCATCCTTGCCTCTCTTGGCACTCGAACTACTCATCTTGGTTTCTCTGAGACAAAAAAAGAAGAATAAACATGATTAAAAATAGAGTTTCTCATCGTTAGAAGGATTCAACGGTGATCCATCAACGTAACGAAGGACACATAATGTTCAACGTGAAATGTGACCAGAACAAGCGAAACAGATTCGAAAACTGTATTTCTATTCATATTTCAGTACACAATGACAGTGAGATTCACGTGTTACGTAGTATTTGACTAAATATGTACGTTATTTCGAGTTTCTGGACGACAAGAACTCCACCGAACTGAACACTTCCTTTCTGATTTCAATCTGAACAATTTCTGTGCGATACGACTTTTTATCTTTGGGTAATTTACCAGGCTCATAAAAATAAGAGTCGCTCATAGAATCAAAAGAAATGACTAATGAACTGACTGACTTCAGTATCACATCAGATCCAGAAAGGAGGTGTTGCATTTTTTTTTCGCAAGATAATCAGGTCGCATCAGAATTTTTTACACTCTACAAATTTAGAAAGTGTTTAAGAATGGATTCGAGACTTTGAATAGAACTGCAGAAGATTTTCACGATCTTAAGGTGAAACGAAAGTCACGTGACCTCGATATGATTTACACTTGGAATTTTCAAACGCTATTTTCTCAGCCAAAACACATTCGATTGATGTGAAATTGATATCAGTGACGTAGAAAAACTGAATGAAGGGCCTGCCAATCGTGGATTTTCGAAAATCGAGACGTAATAACAGTCTTTTAACAATATTGTTCTGTAATCCAAGGAAGTGCTGCCTCTCTCCACGAGGGGCAGCACCTCCTTGGGTTACAGAACAATATTGTTACACAAAATTCTGATTATGTCTTCCGATATTCGAAAATCCACGATTGGCAGGCCCTTCATTCAGTTTTTCTACGTCATTCATATCAATTTTACATCAATCGAATGTGTTTTGGCTGAGAAAATAGCGTTTGAAAATTCCAAGTGTAAATCATATCGAGGTCACGTGACTTTCATTTCGTTTGTAGCAAAATAAGTGATATTTTAGAATTTAATTCTTTTCTTGAATCAATGAATCATTTTCCCTGTAATCTTTGTCTTATCTGATCAGAGTCCTAAATTTTGAATTTTGGATTCGGATCTTTTTTTTCTGTTACTTAAAAAATAACGATTTAAATTTTTTTTCGAAAATATCGTATCAGACAAATAACTTTTTTTGTTTTTTTTTGTTCGAGATTAGATTTTCGTTTTCGTAATCCTTTCAGTAAGTGAAGAAAAAAAAGACAGTAAAGAGAGGAAAAAATACTTAAAAAATCTAGTATCTTCTATTTATTCTGGCAGAGTGAATTTCTGCATCCCTAATACTCTTCCCCTTTATTTGCTATTTTTAACGATGTACACGCGACGCACATATTCGCATTGCTACTATGTATGCAGGTACATACGTGCAGACTATAAAAGGTCTAAAACAGGCGGAAAATATCGATGATCTGATCAACGAAACGGCGAGGCGCGGAAATAGAAAATAATGTCATGTTTGATGTCACCGATTATCCTATGCATCAAGATTATGAAATAAAAATTCAAAAAATGTAAAAAATTACGATATAACAATCTAAAAGACAAAAGAAAAGGAAAAAAAACAGAAGTTTTACATAAACAAGATTCGATACTTAATTGTTGTTAGAAGAAAAAAAAAACAGTAACATAATAATAACATAGTAACAAGAGTCGAAGAATGAAGGTGAAGTGAACGTAAAAAATGAAAGGACGTAATGTAATACCGTTGCAAAAATATTTCCAGCTGACGTCGGTACGGCATTTTAAAACTCTAACATCGAGTAGATACTGTGCGAACTGAGAATGATGTTGAATACAAGAAGATGAGTTATTATATCTAGATTCGAGACGAGACATCGGACAGAGGAACCGCGAAGCGCGGAGTGTCTCATTCTCGATGTCTGATAATGTGCGACGAGTCACAAGAGCAGGTGAGGGTTTGGCCGTTCCATAAAATTACGTAATTGTGTGCCTAACGTTAGTCGACACACTAATTAAGATAAACATCTCTCACCTCGTTGCCTAATCAATCTTTTTCTGAGATTTAAAACCCCGGTTCGTATGTCACTTTTATCAATTCTCGGGACTAGGGGGACTGACTAAGCGCTCTCATCCACTACGTCGTACTCGTACCTGACGCTCTTCGGCTCCCTTCGACTCGACTTGGCTCTCAGTTTTCTGACAGTTCGGATGAATCCGGCGAACGCCATTATCCCTATCGGATATTCGCTAATCTCACGCCGGGCGGACGAGCGACGATGTGCGACATCTGGCGGCTGATTTCTGTTACTCAATCGACAACAACATCGACGCAAGATGTCGCTGACTGTCGCAACGATCGCGCCATGTAGATCACAAGTATACAGGGTGAATTCCTGACGATGGAACAGTCTGGAGTTGGCTAAAATCAAGGAACAAGCTTTCAGACAGTTCCGAACATATTAGAATAGACTGTGTGAACGAGCTGAGAAGCCGATAGCGCAATAGAAAGAGAGATCTGCCACAGAAGCCGCCCCCTCTGTCCTTGTCTGACTGCTGCGGAGGGGGTCCATACTCTATGTGGCAGATCTCTATTTCTATTGCTCTATCACATCCACCAACGGAACCAATTCAATTTTTTACGCCTGTTTTCGTTCCGGCAAGTGGCACTTTACACCGCTAAGTTCAAAGTTGCGGTATAAAGTCTTTATTCCGCAGCTTTGATGCGCAGTTCGAAGTGCGCATGGCAAAGTTGCGGAATAAAGTCTTTATACCGCAGGTTACCCGCTCTCTACTACCTTTTACAGCAGCTCCTATACGCAGTTCGTGCGGAACTCAACTGGCGTCAAAGTGACTATTAATGCCTTTTCCGTGAAAAATATTGTATGGGGCGCGCGCAGAAAGTAACTGTTCAGCAAGGTTATGTTTTTCGTACGAGCCGTTGGTTTTACCTGGCGAGCCGAATTGCCGAATAAACAGTTACTTTCTGCGCATGCCACATAAATATCTATTATAACTCTACCGGCGCACTTTTAGTCTAATATAACATGTAGAATGAAGCATAGATAAGCAAGAATATTCGAAGCGTGCCGCTCGAGACACTATTTTGAGGTTAGAAACATCGTTTATACTCCGACCATCAACTACTCTACCACCAGCGCCAGAACTTTAGCGGCTAATTCAGGAAACTTTCGAGCTTCGCTGAGGGACCCACCCCCACCATGGGAGTTGCCGTTCTCTGTCATGTCGACCATCTTGTATTCCGCTACAATACAACATAGTTAATGGCCGGCGTGGTATCAGACGAAGTCCGTGTCTCTAGTCGGTCGTCAAGTAGTAAATTAGTCGGTGAAAATGGTGTACCGTCGTGGTCGCGTGTATCGTGGTCGTGGTCCGCGGTTTAACCTGTTTACTCAAAATTGTAAATAGTCTCTGTATTTGTAGATCGAAAGAGTTTGTGATAAACGATGCCGGGTTTCATTCGTATCGCGTTGCGAGAAGGTTAAAAGTATTTTTCGTTTCGTTGAATAACTCGAGTGTATCTTCATTTTTTTCAGTTTCTAGTTTTTAGTTTCTCCTTTTTTTTTCTTCTTCTCTTCAGTGCCGGTGTGTGTATTATGCGTGTGTGATATATGATCGATCGCGTGTGTGCGTTAACCTACGTGTGATAATAATATAATATTATTATGTGGGTTAGTTCGATCAATCGATTTATAACTAAAAAATAAACGAATATCAACATGTTTGAACGAAATTTATAAACACAACGTTATAGAAATAACTCGATGGAAATTTCGTTACACGAATGAATAATTTTTATAAAATTGTTTCGCCGAAACTTGTAATCAAAGAGTGCTAAAATGGCTCAGGAGACTGACGATATTAATTTGACTCCTCAGGAACTTCAGACACTCTCGGAGCTCGACAGGTACGAGATAATTTTCACAAGTTCAATTTCAGTATTCGAATATCGTTCTTCTTTTATTTTCTTCGTACTCAAGTCGCTGTTCGATTCTAACCTAACCCGACGGTCGCAGAGTTCGGACCTAACCTCAAATTGTCAAAATATTTCGATCCTAACCTGACCTGACTGTGTCAAGTTTCGATTAATATCGTAGAAATTCTAACCTAGCTGCGATATCGGAGCGTAACGTTGGTGAGATTCTGATCTAACCTAACCTAACCTGTGTTAGTAGTTTGACAGAATGAGCGGGACCGTTTAGCGCTCCGTCTTTCTCGCGCCAAAGACCCACTGACACCCTTTTCTTCTCGATTCCGTTGCCCTAGATTCGTGAATTTTCATGAACTCGTTTATGTCGTCGAAGAGACGGAAATGCTTACGTGTAACGAATAATATAATGATTTTTCGACATTAAACGAGGGTTTAATTACTTCGAAAAATGGCGAACTTCACATTTCGATGCTTCGAAGGACTTGGCGGGATTTCGTTTAAAAAAATTAATCAAATACTGAGAACCTTTTTTTTATTAGAATAAAAATAATAAATTTTCAATAAAATTATTATTATTATTATTATTATTATTATTATTATTATCATTATTATTGATCTTGAGTTATTTCCCCCCTCGATTTCAATATCAAATATCTCGAAAAATTATGTATGTTTCGTTCAAGTTCTTGTCTGACGAAGAATTTGGAATAAAACTGAAAATAATGTCGTTAAGAAATTACGAAATTTTGTAAACTGAAAAACGAAGAGAAGAATAAAAAAAACGGTCGAAATTGGTTGCATTCTCACAATTATCGTGTTTTGGAATATCACAAAAAAAAAAAAAAAAAAACAGGGAAATAAAAATAAAAAAAATGAAAAAAAAAAAAAGAAATGAAAAAAAAAAATAGTCCTTTTTGAAAATTTATGTAAATAAAAAATTATAACTACGAATTTTTTACCATCCGATATTATGACTTGTGGATTTTCTCTGAGAAAGAAGGAGCGAAGAATAGTGGATAAATTGAATTATAATCAGATTTTACCTATTTCTCTATTTTGTTTTTCCAAACAGTCGGCAATTTGGATTTCTGAAGTTGAACGCATCGGAGCAATCGAAGAAGAAGGCGCTTGTAGTCAGAGCTATAAAGTACCTCGAACGAATGTTGGTTCAAGCACAGGCCCAGAAACAGAGAAGAAAAGCTGACAGCACAAACGCAAAAACAAATTCCGAAGAATCGGGTAAAGACGATAATGACGAAAAGGGGATAAGCATAGACCCAAAAACGTACTGCAAATTGGGACATTTTCATTTGCTATTGGAAGACTACAGCAAAGGTAATTTTTAAAAAAATTTCTCATTCACCCCTCGGTGTCGTTGATAATAATGTTTTGGTTTTCTTCATCATCATGATTTTTCCAGCTATGTCAGCGTACCAAAAATTCTACTCCCTGAAAGGCGACTACTGGAAGGATGCCTCGTTTCTTTACGGGCAGGGCCTCGTATATTTTCACTTCAACGCATTCCAGTGGTAAGTGAATATAAAATTCTACTCTTACAAAATAGCAATAAGTCAACATTTTCATGATTCGTTATCCGTAATTCGATACAACAAAAACGTGGGCAAAAGTTATCCTCATCAGACCGACTGTCTAGCATCAAAAACCCGATAACTTCGCTAGAAAAAACCATTCATCATTTATGGAAATCAATTTTTCAAAGTCTCCCACGCTCCGAAACATAGCCGCGTGATATAATCCGTTGTAAAACGTTTTAAATATAAAATAAATCACAAAAAAAAAATAATCTTATTTACTACGGCGAGTTGTTTGCCTTGAAAAGGGGCCGTCGGCCCTCGGGTTTCGCGCAGTATCAAGAGGCATGCACTCCAGAGTTCATCGTTCGCCTTTATTCATGCAATTTTTATCTGCTTGTTCTTTTTTTTTCTTTTTCTCAATCCTCTTAGTATTTTTCCCTTACTTGAAGCTCAGTTGATAGTCGGTAAAGAAATTCACCGATCATCTCAGTGGGTAAAGAAAATTCTGCACTGTTTTATCATCAACCGATAAACCACTGTCGGTATTACAGCGATCTTCGATACCAGCAGAACGATGCTAGAACTGAATATGTGTACAATTTTTCTTTCTATGTGGAACGAAAAATGTAAAAAAAAATATTCTACTTCTGCGTAGAAGAAGAGAAATGAAATAGTTTAGTCGGTAAAGAAGTTTTTCGTCGGTAAGTTTGGTTTTTCTTCGTCTTTTACCGACGGTGATGATATATTGAATTTTATTCTTGTTATTTCTACGCCACTAGATGGCGGCAGGATTGATTCTTATGGATTCTTTCACAATTTTTTACGGACAGTCGCGTACGTGACAAAGTTCCGTTGGCTCATGGCGAACGTGTAGCGTAACGAAAGGCAGGGGGATGAATAATAGACGAAATCGCTTCTGCGGTCGTAGAGAGGCCGTAGACTCAACGCTCGATTCGAACTATGGTTTTAATCTTTTATGCATCGGCCGCTAGTTCTTTCGTTGTAGTGTATAATCAATTCAAATTTCGAATATCTCGAAAAGCGTTTAAACGTCTATTGGTCCAATAATTTGAAATTGTATAAAATTTTATCGTAATTTTGAGAATTTAGATACACCGTTTTTGTGTATTTTTATATATTTTTTTTAGTCTTGTATATAAAATACAAATAATTTAACAATGTTTTCATGTGTGTGTGGGTTGGCGTGTAGGCTCGATGACAAAACTCTGTTGTGTCGCAGCTGTCACGGTGACATTTCCGTTTCACGTAGAAAACTAAACTATTCTATTCTATTCTTTGTACCTTTACTCGGTCGAAAGCAATATCGATTTCCGGTTTCCGGGTTCTTCTTTGCTACTTTCTCTCTCTCTCTCTCTCTCTCTCTCTCATTTTCTATACCTCTACACACCATAAACTAAACCAAACTAAACTAAACTAAACTAAATTTCTATCAGAATCGTATGTGCAAAGGGTCTGAAGTCTAAACAGGGAAACAGTTCCATTTCGTCACTTCCGTTTACCCTTTTTTGTTTATTGATTCATTGTTTATATTAAGGTTTCATAATTCACCCCTCATTCATTTTTTTTCTTGATTATATTCTAATTATTAAGCAGAAGGTAGTAGAATTCTTCAGATTTGAAAATTGATTAAAAATCTATTCTTCATGTGAATTTTAATTGATTAATGTAACGAAAAATTGTCTTTACATCAGATATTCCATTTATTGCTAAATTATACATTTTTTAATGATATTTCGTATGAAACAGCTGATAGGGGATTTAAATAATTACTGTCACAAGTTTATATTCTGAGTGAATTTATTATTATATGTATATCGATTTAAAATACCTGGCATATCGGTACGGATGTACGTACGAAGCTTTATGTCCCACCCATACTTTGACACCGACGACAAACTATTCGAACACCTGTAGCTCTGTGTCACGCAGTTTAATGGTTGGTGGAGGTAGGGAGTACCTATGCACACAATCATGGTATACAGGATCACGTCAAACGCGTTTTGTTCTGTATCAGCGTGAATTCAGAGAATTCAATAAGAGTGGAAAAAAAGCGGGGTAAAAAAAAATGAAAGAATGCTTTAGAAGAATGAGAGAAATAGAAGATTCTTCGATGTATCGATAGAGAAAGCTTCGTGAACCACCACATGTATCGTATTTCATTCTCAACTAGTGCAGCTGCTGTTTTCTTCTCTCATACTCTGCTTATGAAAGTTGAAGATTTTTTTTTTTTTTTTTTTTTTGCCAGTCGAGTTTATTCCTGAAAAAAAAATATATATATCGCCAAAAATGCGATTCTGGTGGCAAAAATGGTTGTATAATTTTTTTTCCCCCTTTTTTTCACGCCATTCGCTCTAAAAATTATCAAAACGTACGTACAGATCAATTGAAATCACGAGATTGGGCGAATACGTCATTCTTTTATTACAATTTGTGAGGAAAATAAAAAATAAGGTAGAGGCAGAACGTCGTAATCACTTTCTTTTTTTAATTATTCCTCAACGAAAAAGATATAAAACACCTGAAACGCGATGATAAATTGAAAAAAAAAACGTTTCGAAAATTTAGATAAAAAGAAGGGCGTAAGATTTTTTTTTTTTTTTTTAGCGGATACGACCTGCTGCAATTAATGAAAACCATGTTAGGACTGAAAGGTCGTATCCGTCAATAGATACGACCTTCTGCTTTTAATTGACCTAGTATTAAATTCCAACGTCTATGAACAAATCTTCGTGTTTTTAGCCTGAATAACATAAAAAAAAAAGTATACGTCCATTTGTCGTTTCTTCGAATTTGAGTAACTTTTCAAGGAATTTTTTTTTTTTTTCATTTGAAATATCAACTTGAAAATCTGACTTCAACTTTTCATCTGTTTTTGTAAAATTTGCATCCAATTGATTTCTACAGTTAATTTTTAATTATTATTCTTCTTTTGTTTCTGTTTGAAGAAAATTTTCATTTTTGTCGCTCAACTTGCAAATTGTAGTTACAACAAGAAAAAAAATGAGGGTAATAAAAAGAAAATGAAAGTTTGACACGTTTCTGACATTCTTTTTATTGTAAATTTGATTATTTAGTGTGGATTAACTCCATAAATAAGACGACAAGACACAAAGGAGTGAATGAACTCCGAATGACATTTATTGAACAACTGGACATAAAGATTATAAACAGTATAGATGAATAGAATATATATATATACATATATATGGCACTTCCAACACGCCCCCCTCAAAGATATTATAATCTACGTATAAAATGTCTCATCTCAAGTACATGATCATAATTTTTTCAATATTTTTAACATTATCTTCGTTGGAAATGTCAAGAGAATTTCCTCAAATCCACGCGGATTTTGAAAATCTTCGCAATTAAATTCACCGTCATAATTTGTCTCTTCTTCTTCTTGACGATTTTATTTTGCATCTGCGATTAGAAATATGAGATAACCCGACGAAGATGAATATAATATTAGCATTTTTTGGCCACGCATGATCAAGGTGATTACAATTTTTAGTGGTTTCTGCTCGAATCGTACTTCAAATTATCAGGGAAAAATAATCATATCAGTCAGGAAAAAACGGAAATTGTCAGGGAATTCTGTGAGCGGAATCGAGTGTCTAACCCTAACGAGGTAAGATCTTAGATCTATGAGAGAAAGAGAGAGGGGAAAAGTAAACAAAAACATGGGTCCCGTTGTTATTTCTACATCCGTATAATTTATCTATAAATATGTGGATACAGGGATATATTGTGGTCAGACTGTCTTACGTAGACATGATTGTATTCAGCTGGACGCCCAATGATTATTATTATTATTGTTATTGTTAATAATTCATTCATTGTCAGTTGATAAAATCTAGGGCGTATAATATCGAGCGACGTCACTCGGCTCGCGTAGATCTGGGTCAGAGGTTGGTTGATTTAACTCGGGTAAGAGTTTCTTGTATGCTCGGTATTGTATAAGCTCTTGCGTGGAGCATAGTCCAGCCGCTAGGCAGCATATGTGTGTACCTCGAATATTATTCCATATTTCATGGCTCATATCCTAGTGTATGTTACACTAATTATACAATAATCCATTGAAATTGACGTCAGAAGCCTCTTGAAATCATAATTTATTTATTATATCAATATTATTATTATCAAGAAAATTGTCTTTAAAATTTATACAGGGTGATTCAGAATTCGTGACAAGTTTAATTTTCTCGAAGAAAAAAAACTGTTTTTTATTTGAATTTCTTCAATTTTTCAATTTTCCTTTTTTTTTTTTTTTAATATTCAGAGTAACTTTTTTTCTTCAATTTCTGTAGATTAGGGACGTAAATTTCATTCGCTTTTTTCATCGCAGGAATTATATTAAAAAAAAAAAGAAAAATTAAAAAATTGGAATAAAAAATTGTTTTTCGAAAAAATAGCTGAGGAACTTTCGATCACCCTGTATATTTACAATATCTATAGATTCTACAAAAATGTCTAATAATTCGTTGAAATTGACGTCAGAAGGTTTTTGAAATTATTATCGTTAAGAAATTGCTATAAAATGAATAATGAGAAATTTTCAGAAACATTAAATTTTTTTTTTTTTTTTACGTTATCATACATATATTTATTCGAATCTTAGGAATTGTAGAATCGTACAATATTTTTAATGATATTGTTATTTTCGGGAAGTGGTTAGTCGCGCAGTTGAGGAAATAATCTCGACGGAATAGGGAAAATCACACAACCTTATCTTTTCCGGTCCACCACCTACGTCAATGTGGTCATACGCCGTGCAGATATACTATACGACTTTTATCATAATATTATGTTTGCAGATTTCAACATTACCTAGATGTGTAGTATTTTAAATTGAAAAACAGATTTCATTTTAAACATTATTGTATAGTTATATTATTTTTCCGTATCTCCTGTTCATCAATTGAATGGAGGTCATATTGACATTTTTTCTTCTTTTTTCGAAAATCTATTAATTTTCTGATAAGTGGTTTTATTACTGAATGGAAAAAAAGTGGAGCGAAATGGGTCATAAAAAATTGATCATGATCAACCAAAATTTTACTACGTTAGAAGATTTTCCGAGGAATAGAAGTCAGCTGATGACTTTTTTATGCAAAATATACCAATGACTTGAATATAATGTATTTAATCTACAGAATTTATTATCGCAAATTTTAACCGATATACCGAAACCCATTGTTACAATCGATACTTTGATTATAGTTCAACAAAATTGGTTCACATAGATAAATTTTGTTTGTTTCATATTCTACATCGAGTTTTTTCTAACAATAAAAAATAGACACGATTCGAATGAAATTATTATTAACAAAAAACATAAACATACATTTATTTTTTTTTTTAGATACATTAACCGCATGAATATTTTCGAAATCAGTAAATTTTCATGCAATTACATTGAATTCAATCTTTATTCAACAAATCGTAGAAAAAATTGAATTGCTAATGCGGTTTGCATTTTTAATTCACTCAAATATAACGAATCTTAATCATAAAGGGAGAGCTATTGTTTAAGTTAATTTTTAATGTCTAGTTCGATTAAATATAATATGGGAATAATTCTAAATAAAAATGATTAAAGAAGGAGAAGAAATTTAATAATAATTTCTTTTCACAATATAATCATAAGAATGATAACAAAAATCGAGGAATAAAGTATCATTATCTATCTGCGATAGAATTACGTACATATATGTATATGATGTACGCATACGTATATGTATATCGAATGGAGGATCGTTCGTTCGCCCAGGTCATGGTCAGTCGTCGGGCTGCGAAACCGAGAGTCAACAAACTCTGGAGGTACATACGGGGCAGCCGCGAATCAAACCGGGGCCGGGGAATCCCTCCTATATGCCTACGTACGTTTTACGCACAAATACATGGACCCCGAGTACTCTCGATACATAATTAGAAACGATTTTGTTTTTTATTTTTTATCTATAATTTTTAGTTTTTTCGCCAATACTTTGTCGTGTAAATTTCAATAAATTCGCAGTTATTCGGTTCAGAGAAAGAGAAAATTCACTATTTTTATCGACGATAAAAAAAAAATACTGATCCAAAAATAGATATCTCACATATTATAGTGTGCATAAAAGCTATGAAGAACCGGAAGTTGAAATTGAAAATTATGGGACATGAAACGTAGAAAAAAAATTCCGGTAAATTTTGATAAATCACAGAAAATTTAAAACAAAAGAATAAAGACAAAAAAATAATGCTTCAATTTCTCATCAAACGAGACGAAATCTGAATAATCCTGAATAATCCTGAAAATAAAGTTTTTTTTACACACTGTTTGAAATCCTAAAACGAGTGAATCTTTTTTTTTAAATACAAAATCGTATGAAAGTTTGTAATTTTTATGAAAATAACAACTTGAAAAGAAAATTTGATAATAATACCAAAACGAAATGCGTGAAAACCATTATGGGAATGTTTGAAATGATCCTGAGCCGTTGAAGAAAAGAAAAAAAAATCGATATTCGAATTCTGCATAGAATCTCGTACCGATAAAATATAAATCATTTTCCCAATTATAAAATAAACTTGAACCCGTGAATTTTATTCTCTCACAACTAATCTAATAGTAGACAAATAGTTAAAATTCCTAATCGTAATATCTGAGTATTAGGTTACCCAGTGAACCATTGAGAATTACCGCAAGTGGGTAATATGCAAATGAATTGCGTAACGTATAAGAATAATATACGTAACGCGTATTATATATGCGCTGTGATGCTTTGATAGACGTTGTATTCGCGTGACGTCATCGGTCACATACGTCGTGATATATCTTACGAAACTTGAACCCGCTCCCGTCTTTGTGACGTCACGATTAAATACCCTCAGCCTCGGTACGCGTACCGAGTTTAAACCGTACGTATGTTTAATACGTGAATGCGTAACGTAGTCCGTAGCGACGAACAGTCGTTTCACTCACGCGATACGCTCGCAATCCCATCCAGCCAGCATTTCTCTCTCCCTCTTTGATACGTGAATTTTGCACTGCGCAGTGCGCGTGCATTCGATACCACCGGTGAGCAACGGAGCAAAAGGAGCCAACGAACGACCGCCACGTCACAACACAAGCCCCCGGCTCACAGGCTCGGCGCAGAAGTCGCCGACCGGAGCTCGAGGAGCTCTTCACTCTTCAGGCATGAGACGATACGCCGAAGTTGTCCAAAGCGAGAGAGCGAGCTTTTCTCTAAGTCAGAGGCAGAGGCGAGTCCACAAAGACAAAGCTATGGTGTTGCCACTAGCCATAGTCCGGGATTCCCCCCCTTCCCTGTCTCCCGCTCTCTCTCTCTCTCTATTCTTTTCTCTTATCGAGTCTTTGGAGGCACGTGACGTCAGAACGGTGCCTCGCGAGCCAGCCAACCCAGGTTTAATGACCCTGCGCACGGGTTCAATATACGAACTTGTTAGCTACGTCTGGTGTGTGTATATATGCCGTGTATGCCGTCCCGTACCGTCCCGTTTTGTGCGGACGACGGACGTACGTACGGATGTAAGAAGGGTTTGATGCTCCTGCGAGTGATCGTGCGAAATTTTTGGAGACTCGCGCTGATCTTGCGCGCATGATTTTTTTTCTTTTTCTCGGGGACGAACTGTGACTCTCTTATAGACGCTTGAAATTTTCAGGTGAAATCACTCGGGTCTCGATCATTATACCGAGGCCTTGACCCATCCGATTGTCGTTATGATCAGTCATTTAGACTTGAAAAGAGCCAAGGCATGTGTAGACATATTATTGAGCACCTGTGAAAAAAGTGGTAGATTAACGCCGCTTTGTTTATTCGTTCAACGTTTCTTGTTGCTAATTTGTTTTATTGTATAATTTTTATCATTTTGGTTCGTTTATTAATTCAGTTTTATTTTATTTTTTTTCTGAAAATTGGGAAGATTGCTAGTAATTTTTTTTTTCGGAAATAAAAAAGGGAAAGATGATTATAGCAATAATAATTCCAGATCTTAATAGATGACACACAATGAGGATATGACTCGCGGTCGGGATATACGCTGTAATTAAGCTGTGCGTAAGAAAAAAAATGAAGTCATATTTGAATTTCGCGAAATTATTACACCACAATATTTCTGTGAATTTTTTATATGAAGATAAAATAAAATAAACTTCAGAGTAATTTCCGGACTGGTTTACCGGAACGAAGACTTGATTTGAATTCAACTGAACGCAGCTTCTCGAATTTGCAAATTAGAATCAAAGTGTAACAACTAAAAAAAATCTCGATTCTTAATTTACTCTAATTTGTTTTTTTTCTTTAGACGTTTATACACTTTGATTCTGGGGGTGGGAAATATATAGTGGAATGAGATCGATGAATACTGCAACGGGTATCAAACATACCGCAATCGATAAGTACGTGTATATATACCGATCGATTTGTCTATAAATTCTGTAAATCGAACGAGTGCAGTGTACATTCGTATGTATATGAACACATCAGGAAGTGCAAAGGCCGATAACCCCCGCTGACAATTAATTATACCGCATACCACTACCGTCACATGTGCATATCTCAATATTTTGTATATGTACACGGTGGGGTAGACGTGATCGGACAGAGTCCAGTACCGCTATGAGTATAACTGATTCAATTTTTGACAATGATTGGGAACAGATGTCAGAGTATCTTCCATGTAACGATTGTTTCATGAAGCTGAAGATATCAGCCGCATAGCTAGCAGCGAAACATTTTTTAATTCTCTTGAATAAAGTCACGCAGTAGAGATTCATGTCTATAATTTTGTGAAAGTATTCATTTAAATGATATTTCACTAAATTCAAATTCTATCGCCTCATTCTCTCATTTTTATTGAATTCGCCACTTTTGGCTGCTATAGCTTCTTAATTATTCAGGGTGGCCACAAACTTGGAAAACTCATGGAATTTCAATATTGGTCTTGGAAAGATTATTTCAATATTTAAAAGTCAAATTTTTGTTTCAATTCGAATGAAATTCATGGATAATCTGAACGAATTGGAATCAAATAACTGGGAATCCATGCACTTTGGAATAACTACAAAATCGAAACTGCTGAATATCATTTTGCAGGCATGAAAATAGCTTGCACACATTTTTACGAACAGATATCCCATTTAGTCTGATGTGCCAAGAATAGAATCTATAGGTAATCCGATTTTCAAACTGTTAAAAAGAAAAAAAGCCTTTATCAATCAATGAACACAAAAGTTTGATCCATTATTTTCTTTTTAACAATAAAAAAAACAAAAAATTATCATTTTTTGATTGATTCTGCAATATCTTATCGATTATATACAAAAAGTATATGTTAATTGATTCACATACATTCTTATGAAACCTGATACAGAAATTTCTATAACAATGCGTTTCAAGTCCTGGAAAACTTGAAAATTTCATGGAATTTGGTTTCCAGAAATTTGTCGCCACCCTGTAATATTGCATTAGTGTTTGAAATCTTCCAAAGCGTGCAAAAATAACTTTGAACGAGGTCGGAAGTTGGGAAAAAAACCCACAAAAATGAATCTTGCTGATTTCTATATAAGAAGAAAAAGGGGATTAAAAAAATACCAATCGTTTTGTGACGACGTGCGCAGCACTGACGTCTACATCCATATCCACATCCACATCGTGCGAGGGTGAGGTACGGGTGGATGTCGTTGACTCTGATGTGCATCGCGTGGTATGCGTTTGTGTGTATGCACTCGGAGCGAAAGAGAGAGATTAGGTATAAGAAGAGCAACTCCGTCCTCATCCTCTTCCTCTTCCTCTTATTCTCCTCCTCCTCTTGGTCCGCTGACAACTAATTTTAACTCGGTTCGTTGATGCTGTTGCTGTTTCTGGTGCTGATGCTGATGCTGTATGTGCAAGATGCGCCGTCGGAGAAAGAATAGTTTAAAAAGAAAAAAAAAAAAAAAAAACAATCGACGAATATCTTGTATATATAACATAAAAGTATGCATATATCCACGTGTATGTATATCGCTTACGTATACAAGGTGGTACAGGAAAAAATGGTCAATTATAAAACTTGAATAATTGGATTTTTAAAGCTTCCAAGAAAATTGGAACTTGAGGAGGTTTCATTTTTTTAATCATAAATAAAATGGAGGAGAAAATATATATGAAGGGAAATCTTACATGGTATAATTATAGTGTTTTTTTTTTCGTTGATGTTATTTTGAAACAGAAAATTATAATTATTTCACTCTCTTAGTCTGTACGAAAATGAAAGAAATTATTTGAAGATCAAAGAGTGTGTCTGAATTTCATCAACGTTTCGGGATTGCAGGACGTTATTTATCGAGTCTTCCTTTAAATACGTAAATTTAAATCTTACCGAAATACACACGACCCTTGGAAAAAGCTTAGTATACAGTAGAACCCCTTTACTAACAGCCTAACAACGTTGGGAAGATAAAAGACATATAAAAAGGAAAAGATAGAAAAGAAGGAAGACGTTAAGTTAAGAAGAATACTATACATAGATATAACGTGGTGCAATCGTCGCTGCACGATCATCACCACAGACACAGACACGGAAACATACTAAATATGGGGGATTCCACGTCAAATCGACCGAAAAAACGAGATTTTTTCCCTGACCCCTTTCGATTTGCTTGTCCTTTTGCACAGTCGAACTACATGTTGAAAGAATGAACTGTGATTTTTTTCAGATTTTTTCGACTTATCATTCTATCACGAAAAATAATCGAATAAATTGATTTTCAATTTTTTTTTATTTTTCGCGCCTACATAGCTCAAAACGTGAACGATGTATGAAAAAAGTTCCGATACCAAAATTTTGGGGCTTTTTGTGAACTTTTCGAGAGTATTTTCATCAGATTTTTAATACCCCGTTCAAGTGTAGTTTTAATACAAAATGAGTGTAAATCATTCATAACTCAAAAGTGCCCTGATCGAATTGGCTGAAATTTATACACAGCGTGTCTTTCACAATGCCAAAGGTTGTCTGAAAATTTCAAAGTGGGCCGAGCAGTGGTTCAGAAAATGCATCAGCAAATATTCGCAGAGTGGCTAGAATTCGGCGATTATGAGGTCGCAAAAAAGTTTTTTTGGCCACGATTCGAAAACTCAAGATTAATATTCATTATTCTTGTCTGCCTACTCGCGATCGCCCTTGAATTTTTGAATTGCGGCCGAAAAAACTTTTTGGCGACCTCATAATCGCCGAATTCTCGCCGCCTTGCGAATATTTGTTGATGTATCTCTTGAACCACTGCTCGGCCCACTTTGAAATTTCCAGACAACTCTTGGC